>CAUDMG010003129.1:475000-485424 GCA_958450375.1 Homarus gammarus
TGGCGTGAATGTTTCTATTACAACAGCGACATTGTCTTCACTTGTGGCAAACCTCACATATAAACAAGTGTACACGATGTTGATATTGTTATAGAAACATTCAGGCCATCGTCAGGGATATCTATAAGGGCAGTGTGTAGATAACTTGTATTTAGTCTTCCTGTAGTTTCGACAAAGACAAATCTCTCCTTTTTTCGAGTTTATTACCAGACATCAACAAAGGAATAAAGGCTACTACTATGTGCTTCTTCATTTGACGAGAGTAATTTTCAACCCTGTGTGTGTGTGTGTGTGTGTGTGTGTGTGTGTGTGTGGCATCATGTTTGTTTTATATCATGTCACAATATCATCGGCAAATTGAAAGTACAAGGCTAGGCTAGGCTAGGCTAGGTTCGGTTCGGTTCGGTTCGGTTCGGTTCGGTTCGGTCAGGGTAGGCTAAGTTTGATTAAGTTAAACTTAGGTGAAATGCGCTACAAATGATGCCATTTAAAGTACAGAACCTTTCTAAATCAGAACCGAGAGAGTTAACGTGTCCTCGATCATGGAATGTGTTCGTGTGTAGTGGCCGAACAACACCATGCATCACACACTAAATTATTACACACATCTAGAATTACACTTAATATCAAACTAACGAGTTAAAATTGAGATGCGTGTTAATGACGCTTGTAAAATGTTAATGTTAGGGGTTGTCGCGTGAGAATTTGTGTCGTATCGCAGGGTAAAAAAAATCACCTGAACATTAGCCCTTCCCAGTTTAGTTCACTTGCTGATTAAACACCCTAATGCTAACCTAACCTAACCTCAGTGAGACAAATATAACTTAATGCTAACTTAACTTACCGCTAACTTAACTTACCGCTAACCTAACCTAACTTAACCTAACGCTACTTGATAAAAAAAATTGCAGAGAAGAGGTTTTGAGTGTCAGGTCTTGAGTGTCAGGTCTTGAGTGTCAGGTCTTGAATGTCAGGTCTTGAGTGTCAGGTCTTGAGTGTCAGGTCGTGAGTGTCAGGTCGTGAGTGTCATATCTTGAGGGCCAGGTCATGAGTGCCAGGTCTTGAGTGTCAGGTCTTAAGTGTCATATCTTGAGTGCCAGGTCATGAGTGCCAGCTCTTGAGTGTCAGGTCTTAAGTGTCATATCTTGAGGGCCAGGTCATGAGTGCCAGGTCTTGAGTGTCAGGTCTTAAGTGTCATATCTTGAGGGCCAGGTCATGAGTGCCAGGTCATGAGTGCCAGGTCATGAGTGTCAGTATCATCTAGTTTTTAATTGATGGCACTTCAATAATGGTCACTGTCTTGAGGTCTATCTTACTGGGGGTCAAGGTGCTGCTCTAACACACACAGTCGGAGTTCGCAAACTGGTGATCGGAAATATGATATCGGGAAGTTGAAAAAAAAAGTCGGAAATCGGAACATCGGATATCGAAAACTTACCCGGAAAAGTTTATGTGGCGTTGTAGTGTCGAAGAAGATTTAAACCTTTAATTATCACTCCTGCAGGCCTAGACACACGGTACGGGAATTACAAGTGTTAATTATTTACAACGAAATTAACGTCAAGCGCATCCTAACTAATTTCCTACAGGGAATTTATTTAAGTACATATTTATTTGAGAACATATGATACTTTCACACACACACACTACTACTACTACTACTACTAATACTACTTTTTTTTTTTTTTGTAAACGTGGCCTCCAGCCTCCCCCAATAGCCACACCTTCGCCACCATTTGATTACCTTAATATTAAATATCCTAATACATAAGTAGCTATCCTATCTGTGTTAAATTAGTTGAGCCGCAAATCTATGCGGCATTCAGTGACAGTAGCCTCATAGTCAATATCAACAGCAGTTGTCGGAGTTGGGGCCGATGCTCTCGTTTCCCTGAGGCAGAGCAAAGCCGACAGAAGGAGAGAGAAAGACAGTCGACATCTCATCCAGGCTGTAACATAACTTCTGGGCTGCTGCTTCTGTTCGGAGATCAACTCCGCGAGTCTGGCGTAGAAACATCTTGCACTTGGGCCCATCCCACCAGAGGTTGTGAACACTAGAGGAGTGAAGCTGCCTTGATCAACGTTTTGAATTCTCTCCCCATATGCCCTTCTCTTGTCGTTCTCGTTCCTCCTATGTGCAGCATCGAGAGCTAGGTTATGGTGACATGCGGCCATGGGATCAAAAATCCTGATGTCGAAGAAAGCTCGCTGTCCCAGCGTCCAGAATCCTCGAGCACTGACGTCCACACGGGTTTCGTTAGATGTGTTTGAAGTCCTGTGTTGGAAGATCTCGCCATCCAATGGAAGGAGGGTCGGTTCTACCATGACGTCCCGGCAGATTTCCTTCAACATATTTGCTGTGAGATCCCTTACCTCGTCATGCCTCATGCATATGAAGCCACCCCTTCTTGCAGACCATGGCGTGATCGCCATCATAGGAAGAGCCACACACGCATTGGGAGGGCAAACCATCTACTGGCCAACCGTACCTTAGAGAAATGGCATCTGTAAATTCTTGTTTATTAAGACTGAAACCATTTGCCCTTATCGGTAACGTAGTTAACCAGTTCGAGGCGCCCACCTCCTGCGCTATAGCTACTTTTTTTTCAAATTTTCTGGAACCTGCAGCAATAATTGCTGCAACATATCATTTTGACAGTGCTGTCGATCTGTCGTAATGGACCTACGAATCTTATTTACTTCGCTGGTATCCACTTCCCCTGTTGCATTCTGGGCTATTATGTGGTCAGTGAGGGCTGCCGTGAGCTTAAGTGAATTTTGATGTTCAGTGTCAGCAATCTCCTCTGGATTAGTTAGTCCCATCCCTCCCAGTCTTGGTGGAAGTGCAAGAAGTGTTCTTTCTGCTGGGGTTAAGTCAGGGTGTTTCACTAGTTTGGGAATGAACTTGACACTGATAGCTTCTTCCAGAGGGTGGAGGAGGGGTCCGATCTCAGGGATGGTACGCATCAGGTAGTTCCAGCGATGCTTGACTCCATGGGTGAATGCTGCAAAGGCCGCATGTAGCTCTGTGTTAGCAATCTCAGACAGAGCTTGGATTTCACTAACCCACCCATTCACCTTTCCCGCTACGTACTCGGTCTTGAAGTCCACAGTGCCAATTACTGCGCCTAGATGTCTTTGGCCGCCCTTAGTTATTTTGACCTCACTTCCGCCAAAAACCTACTTCTACTACTACTAATAATAATAATAAAAATAATAATAAAAATAATAAAAATAATAATAATAATAATAATATTATTACTACTTTACTGTCATTCGTAATCGAGTATGACGATCATCCAGCTATGATACAATGATATGAGTTATTAAAGATGTCACCTTCGTTGGTGAGCTCTGAGGTGACTAAAGAGGCCGATACAGGACCGGCAGGGTCGTCCACAGATGTTGCACGTGTGGAGGGCTACATCTAGTGCGGGAAGGGCGCCCCGGTGGTGGCGTTTTTCCGGCGCTGGCGCTGGCGCTTGCACACACACACACACACACACACACACATTGTTTGTTGTTGTAAGAAACACAATGGTAAGCTAAACCAAATTCCCAGAAATACACTATTAACGAGAAAGAATAATTAACTCGATGTGTTATTATCAAGAGAAAATGATAAACGTGGAAGAGGCAAAGGCGTGTGACTCTGACTCTGTCTTATACATACAGTATATATATATATATATATATATATATATATATATATATATATATATATATATATATATATATATATATATACATCTTTTTTCCGTCTTTCTTCCTTCTTTCCCACCCAACTTTCTGTTTCTCCCCCTCTCACTTCCCACTCTCACATTTCACTCCCCCTTCCCCTCTCTCCCTCCTTCCCCCAACAGGTATGAAGCAAACTAAAGTAGAACGAGACTGTAAATAATGGGGAGTGTAATTGTTTAAGTGCCACCACCTGCCGCACTTGGCACTGTTGTTGTGTGTTGTAAAATTGTTGGCCTCTGTTTGTTATTATTATTATTATTATTATTATTATTATTATTATTATTATTATTATTATTGTTGTTGTTGTTGTTGTTGTTGTTGTTGTTCCGGGAGTGCCTCGCTCCTACCACCTGGCCATCGTGAGTTGAAGGTCGTTAAAACACGGTTCCTCACTCGCTCCCCTTGTGAATATTTAACAGTTATCTCGGTCTTCCCCGATGACAGGTGTTCAATAACTCAGGGAAGACAGTCAAGCTGCAGGTACTAGTAGAGGTAAACGTACAGATACAAGTATAGGTACACACACTACAAGGGAACAATGTACATTGTCTCGTCACATCTTGTACACGAAGGTAGCAACACCAACTTGTACACAGAGAAAGTTAGGTACCCATTTACAACAGGGTGGACTCAGAGTGCCCCAGAATCGAACCAGCGACACGTAAGACAGAAGACAAATGTTGTTCTCATGCACCACCAACCACCACCACCACCACCATTATCAACCACCCCACCACCAACCTCCACCACCACCACCATCATCAACCACCCCACCACCAACCACCACAACCACCACCATCATCAACCACCCCACCACCAACCACACCACAACCACCACCATCAACCACACCACCACCAACCTCCACCACCACCACCATCATCAACCACCCCACCACCACCACCACCATCATCAACCCACCCCACCACCACCACCACCATCATCAACCACCCCACCACCACCACCACCATCATCAACCACCCCACCACCAACCACACCACAACCACCATCAACCACCCCACTACCAACCACCACCATCATCAACCACCACCTCACACCACCAACCACACCACAACCATCACCATCAACCATCCCACCACCAACCACCACCATCACCAACCACCCTACCACCAACCACCCCACCACCAACCACAACCATCACCAACCACCCCACCACCATCACCAACCACCCCACCACCAACAACCACCCCACCACCAACCACCACCATCACCAACCACCACCACCAACAACCACCCCACCACCAACCACCACCATCACCAACCACCCCACCACCAACCACCACCATCACCAACCACCCCACCACCAACAACACCAACAACCACCCCCACCACCAACAACCACCCCACCACCAACCACCACCAACCACCCCACCACCAACACCCACCCCACCACCAACCACCACCATCACCAACCACCACCACCAACAACCACCCCACCACCAACCACCACCATCACCAACCACCCCACCACCAACCACCACCATCACCAACCACCCCACCACCAACAACACCAACAACCACCCCACCACCAACCACCACCACCAACCACCACCACCACCAACCACCACCATCACCAACCACCACCATCACCAACCACCCCACCACCAACAACCACCACCAACCACCACCACCACCAACCACCCCACCACCAACAACCACCACCAACCACCACCATCACCAACCACCCCACCACCAGCAACCACCACCAACCACCACCACCACCAACCACCACCATCACCAACCACCACCATCACCAACCACCCTACCACCAACCACCCCACCACCAACCACCACCAACAACCACCACCAACCACCACCATCACCAACCACCCCACCACCAACAACCACCCCACCACCAACCACCACCATCACCAACCACCCCACCACCAACCACCACCATCACCAACCACCCCACCACCAACAACACCAACAACCACCCCACCACCAACCACCACCACCAACCACCCCACCACCAACCACCACCACCACCAACAACCACCACCAACCACCACCATCACCAACCACCCCACCACCAACAACACCAACAACCACCACCAACCACCCCACCACCAACCACCACCACCAACCACCCCACCACCGACCACCACCACCACCAACCACCCTCACTACTTGCCCTTGGTACCCTCGACTCAGGTTGTCACGCTCTTGTCTCTGAAGCCAGACACAAATATGCGTGCCTTGTTGACCGGGGTGTCAAGGTCAAACTGTTGTGGATCCCCTCTCACATAGGCCTCATAAAACATGACAGAGTTGATGCCCTCGCCAAACTCGCGTCTAACAAAGACACCGTTGAATACAATTTGGGTCTGTCAAAAAGAACCCTTAAAACTGTAATTAGGAAAGAACTTATTGATGAGTTTGACGCAAGTAGACAAGTGCAAACAGGCACTAGTCAATCCATAGTTTACCATGATGAGATGTATCAAGTGAAACATGTTTATGGAGCAAGTAACAAGATCACTAGATTACAAGATGTTGTAACAGCTAGATTAAGGTTAGGATATAAGTACCTTTGGCAGTATGTTCCTCAAGCAGATGTAATCAAAACTAAATGTAAAGTGTGTGGCCATACATATGGCCACACACTTGAACACTACGTCCTCGACTGTGTGAAGATAGAACCTTTTAGGGACAGGTCCAAGCACACTGTGTGTGAAATGGCACAACACTTCATCTCTAATGGCAAGATAGCCGACATATTAAGATTGTATCCACTTTTTTGCACTTAGTATCTATGTCAGTTCTCATGTACAGAACCAAATACGCAATGTGCTTGAATACCTCCCACGTAAATGTGAATAACAAAGTGTGAGGCCAGACATACTGCCTCACACGCCTGTTCTCACGCATTTGTGAATAAGTTACCCTTTATGTATAGAACTAAACAAATAATGTAAATGAAATACTGTGTAACTTTCAGTGCCATAATATCCTGACAACCGGGGTTAATTATTATGACCCTTTGTAAACCCTACTCTGTAATCCTTTTGCGCTACCGCTCACAGGATGAGTGTGGGGTGCACAATAAAGTAGCCGCTGCAAGCGGCAAAATCAAAAATCAACCCACCACCAACCACCACCACCACCACCAACCACCACCAACCACCCCACCACCACCAACCACCACCAACCACCCCACCACCAACCACCATCATCAACCACCCCACCGCCAACCACCACCACCACCAACAACCACCACCAACCACCCCACCACCAACCACTCACCATCATCAACCACCCCCTAACACCGCCAACCACACCACAACCACCACCATCATCAACCACCCCACTACCAACCACCACCATCATCAACCAGCCCACCACCAACCACCACCATCATCAACCACCCCACCACCAACCACACCACAACCACCATCATCAACCATCCCACAACCAACCACCACCATCATCATCATCAACCACCCCACCACCAACCACACCCCAACCACCACCATCAAACCAACCCACCACCAACCACCATCATCAACCACCCCACCACCAACCACCATCATCAACTACCCCACCACCAACCACACCACAACCACCATCATCAACCATCCCACAACCAACCACCACCATCATCATCAACCAACCCACCACCAACCACACCCCAACCACCACCATCATCAACCACCCCACCACCAACCACACCACAACCACCATCATCAACCATCCCACAACCAACCACCACCATCATCATCATCAACTACCCCACCACCAACCACACCACAACCACCATCATCAACCATCCCACAACCAACCACCACCATCATCATCAACCAACCCACCACCAACCACACCCCAACCACCACCATCATCAACCACCCCACCACCAACCACACCACAACCACCACCATCAACCATCCCACCACCATCAACCACACCACAACCACCATCAACCACCCCACTACCAACCACCACCATCATCAACCACCACCTCACACCACCAACCATCACCATCAACCATCCCACCACCAACCACCACCATGATCAACCACCCCACCACCAACCATCACCACAACCACCACCACTAATCTTTTAACATTCTTTTCAGCTGTTTTCGAATCAGTGGACGAGGGGCACGACTATGATGTGGTATATCTCGACTTTAGCAAAGCCTTCGACAGAGTCCCCCACGAAAGACTAATAAGAAAAGTGGAGGCTCATGGCAGTAAAGGTGATATTCCAAACGGATTAGGGCGTGGTTACAGGACAGGAAACAGCATGTGAGCATTAACGGCAATAAATCCGATTGGAGTAACGTAACAAGTGGAGTACCCCAAGGCTCAGTACTTGGACCATTATTATTTATTATATACATAAATGACATAGATATCGGCGTAGACAGCAACAAAAGTAAATTTGCTGATGACGCTAAAATAGGGCGTGTAATTAAATCTGACGAGGACTCCACAAAACTACAGGAAGATCTAAACAAATTTTTCGAATGGTCTGAATTATGGCAGATGAAATTCAATGTGGACAAATGTAAAGTACTTAGTCTAGGAGATGTAAACAGGGAAACCAGAAACCAGATGAACAACGATGTTATAGAGAAATCCACATGTGACAAAGATTTATGAGTAATGATAAGTAGGAATCTTAAGCCAAGTAAACAATGTGAATTTGCTCGAAACAAGGCTAATAAAGTACTTGGGTTCATACAAAGGAGTGTTAGTTACAAGACTAGAGAGGTTATCCTAAAAGTATATCTTAGGCTTGTGAGACCTCACTTGGATTATGCAGTTCTTTTCTAGTCACCGTATTACAGAATAGATATAGAATCCTTGGAAAGAATTCAGAGGAGAATGACAAGACTAATCCCGTGCATTAGGAACCTTGAGTACAGAGACAGGTTAAAGCATTTTAATTTGCACTCCCTCGAGAGAGGTAGAGTGATGGGCGATATGACAGAGGTGTATAAATGGAAGTCAGGGCTAAACAAAGGTGATATAACAAAGGTACTCAAACTATCCAACCAGGAAAGAACTGGTAACAATGGTTTTAAATTCGACAAATTTTGATTTAGGCGCGAAATAGGTAAACATTGGTTTGGAAATAGAGTAGTGGATGAATGGAACAAGTTACCAAGCATCATTATTGACTCGAATACGATGGATAGCTTCAAACATAGAGCAATAGGGGTTGGGTGTAAATGGGACTGCCTAGTATGGGCCAATAGGCCCGCTGCAGTTTCCTCCATTCTTATGTTCTTACCATTAACCACCCAACCACCAACCATCACCACCAACCATCCCACCACCAACCACCACCACAACCACCCACCCTACACCACACATTGCCACACCTCAACAAAATGTACCACAACACGAGAGAGAGAGAGAGAGAGAGAGAGAGAGAGAGAGAGAGAGAGAGAGAGAAAACACTTTAATGGACTTAACGAATAAATTATAAAAGGTATAATTATGGTGGCGTGAGGCGCGTGACCCTGGCCACTTATACTGATTTAAGGGGATTGGCTGGTAAAAAAAAAGTTATTATTGTTATGAGTTTGTAAATATTAGTTATTTTGTCCTTACTGGGGGTAGAAGGGAAGGTGGGTAGAGGGGGAGTAGGAGAGAGGTAGGGGTGGTACAGAGGGAGTAGGAGAGAGGTAGGGGTGGTACAGGGGGAGTAGGAGAGAGGTAGGGGTGGTACAGGGGGAGTAGGAGAGAGGTAGGGGTGGTACAGGGGGAGTAGGAGAGAGGTAGGGGTGGTACAGGGGGAGTAGGAGAGAGGCAGGGGTGGTACAGGGGGAGTAGGAGAGAGGTAGGGGTGGTACAGGGGGAGTAGGAGAGAGGTAGGGGTGGTACAAGGGGAGTAGGAGAGGAGGGGGGTAGAGGGGGAGTAGGAGAGAGGTAGGGGTGGTACAGTGGGAGTAGGAGAGAGGTAGGGGTGGTACAGGGGGAGTAGGAGAGAGGTAGGGGTGGTACAGGGGAGTAGGAGAGAGGTAGGGGTGGTACAGAGGGAGTAGGAGAGAGGTAGGGGTGGTACTGGGGGAGTAGGAGAGAGGTAGGGGTGGTACAAGGGGAGTAGGAGAGGAGGGGGTAGAGGGGGAGTAGGAGAGAGGTAGGGGTGGTACAGAGGGAGTAGGAGAGAGGTAGGGGTGGTACAGGGGAGTAGGAGAGAGGTTGGGGTGGTACTGGGGGAGTAGGAGAGAGGCAGGGGTGGTACAGGGGGAGTAGGAGAGAGGTAGGGGTGGTACAGGGGGAGTAGGAGAGAGGTAGGGGTGGTACAAGGGGAGTAGGAGAGGAGGGGGGTAGAGGGGGAGTAGGAGAGAGGTAGGGGTGGTAGAGGGGGAGTAGGAGAGGAGGGGGGTAGAGGGGAAGTAGGAGAGGAGGTGTGGTAGAGGGGGAGTAGAGGGGGAGGAGGAGAGAAGGGGGGTAGAGGGGAAGTAGGAGAGGAGGGGGTAGAGGGGGTGGGGGGTAGAGAGGGGTAGAGGGGGAGGGGGTAGAGGGGGAGTAGGAGAGGGAGGGGGTAGAGGAGGACTAGGAGAGGAGGGGGTAGAGGTGGAGTAGGAGAGGAGGGGTGGTAGAGGTGGAGTAGGAGAGGAGGGGGGTGGAGGGGGAGTAGGAGAGGAGGGGGGTAGAGGGGGAGTAGGAGAGGAGGGGTGGTAGAGGGGGAGTAGGAGAGGAGGGGGGTA
>CAUDMG010003130.1:0-62500 GCA_958450375.1 Homarus gammarus
GAGGGAGGAGAGAGAAGGAGAGAGGTCATGAGGAAAGGTGAGAGGTGAGGAATAGGTGGAAAGAGGGAGGGAGGAAAGAGGAAGAAGAGATAGAAGACGTATGAAGATGGATGAGGGAGAGTGAGGGGTGGGTGAGGGGGTGGGTTTGTGGGAGGGGGAAGAGATGAGGTGAGGAATCTGAGAGAGAGAGAGAGAGAGAGAGAGAACTGGGGTGGGGGGGGGGGGAGGAACAAGGAACGCGAGGAAAGGAGAGGAGGAAGAGATGAGGGGAGCCAGAAAGGGAAATGGGGGTGCTGAGGGGAGAAGAGAGCGAGGGAGGATGGGAGAGGGGGTGAGTAGGTGAGGGGTGGGAGGGAAGGTGAGGGGTGGGAGGGAAGGCGAGAGGGAGGAGGGAAGGCGAGAGGGAGGAGGGAAGGTGAGGGGGAGGGAAGTGGGGGGAGGGGGGGAGGTGAGGGGAGAGGCACGTGTGAAAGATATATGGGCAGAGGGAAGAAGTGGGAAGGTGTGAGGGACGCCAGCATAGTGGATGGAGGGGGGGAGGGGGGGAGTTGGGGAGGAAGGAGGAGGGGTGTGTATGGGGAGGAGGAGGAGTTTTGGGAGGGGGAAATCTAAGGTTGCTGTTGGGAAAGGGGGGGGGACGTTGGGGTGAAATGGTAGGGCAGTGATGGGGAAGTGATGGGGTGGGGTGAAGGGATGGGGGGGGGGGAGAAATGGGTAGTGGAGAGGGCTTGGTTAAGGATGAGAAAGAATATGGGAAAGGTGTGGGATGGGAAAAGGTGAGGATTGTGTAGAGGGAGGAGGGTGAGTGGTCAGGGAGGAGAGTGAGTAATGAGGGTGAGTGGTGAGGGAGGAGAATGAGTGGTGAGAGAGGAGAGTGAGGGAGGAGGGTGAGTAGTGAGGGAGGAGGGTGAGTAGTGAGGGAGGAGGGTGAGTAGTGAGGAAGGATGGTGAGTAGTGAGGGAGGAGAATGAGTGGTGAGGGAGGAGAATGAGTGGTGAGGGAGGAGGGTGAGTGGTGAGGGAGGAGAATGAGTGGTAAGGGAATGGGAACAGAGAGACCCTCACTACTTAAAGCAACAAATAGAAGAAGAAGAAGAAGAAGAAGAAGAAGAAGAAGAAGAAGAAGAAGAAGGCATGGCATGGGACGTAACAGCAGGTATACGGTACAAATGCCAACACGACCCACGGCAGCTGGATCACCATTACCAACCATCATCATCATCATCATCATCATCATCAGCAGCAGCATTATTAACAGCAACCTAAAGGCCAACAATAACAGAGGTACAAAACAACAACAATAACAGAGGTACAAAACAACAACAATAACAGCGGTACAAAATAAAAACAATAACAGAGGTACAAAACAACAACAATAACAGAGGTACAAAACAACAACAATAACAGAGGTACAAAACAACAACAATAACAGCGGTACAAAACAACAACAATAACAGAGGTACAAAACAACAACAATAAGAGGTACAAAACAGCAACAATAACAACGGTACAAAACAACAATAACAACGGTACAAAACAACAACAATAACAGAGATACAAAACAACAATAACAGAGGTACAAAACAACAACAATAACAGCAGTACAGAAAAACAATAACAGAGGTACAAAACAACAACAATAACAGGGGTACAAAACAACAACAATAACAGAGGTACAAAACAACAACAATAACAGAGGTACAAAACAACAACAATAACAGAGGTACGAAACAACAACAATAACAGAGGTACAAGACAACAACAATAACAGAGGTACAAAACAACAACAATAACAGAGTACAAAACAACAACAATAAGAGGTACAAAACAACAACAATAACAGAGGTACAAAACAACAACAATAAGAGGTACAGAACAACAACAATAACAGAGATACAAAACAACAATAACAGAGGTACAAAACAACAACAATAACAGCAGTACAGAACAACAATAACAGCGGTACAAAACAACAACGATAACAGAGGTACAAAACAACAACAATAACAGAGGTACAAAACAACAACAATAACAGAGGTATAGAACAACAACAATAATAGCGGTACGAAACAACAACAATAACAGAGGTACAAAACAACAACAATAACAGAGGTACAAAACAACAATAACAGCGGTACAAAACAACAACAATAACAGAGGTACAAGACAACAACAATAACAAGGTACAACAACAACAACGATAACAGAGGTACAATAACAACAACAATAACAGAGTACAAACAACACAATAACAGAGGTACAAGACAACAAAAATCACAGAGGTACAAAAAAACAACAATAACAGAGGTACAAAACAACAACAATAAGAGGTACAAAACAACAACAATAACAGAGGTACAAAACAACAACAATAAGAGGTACAGAACAACAACAAAAACAGAGTACAAAACAACAACAATAACACGGTACAAAATCAAAACAATAACAGAGGTACAAAACAACAACAATAACAAGGTAAAAACAACAACAATAACAGAGTACAAAACAACAACATAACAGAGGTACACAACAACAACAAACAGAGTACAAAACAACAACAATAACAACAACAATAACAGAGGTACTAAACAACAACAATAACAGCGGTACAGAACAACAACAATAACAGAGTACAAGACAACAACAATAACAGAGTACAAAACAACAACAATAACAGAGAGTACAAGACAAACAAAATAACAGAGGTACAAAACAACAACAATAACAAGAGGTAGAAAACAACAACATTAACAGAGGTACAGATCAACAACAATAACAGAGGTACAAAACAACAACAATAAGAGCGGTACAAAACAACAACAATAACAGAGGTACAAAACAACAATAACAGAGGTACAAAACAACAACAATAACAGAGGTACAAAACAACAACAATAACAGCGGTACAAAACAACAACGATAACAGAGGTACAAAACAACAACAATAACAGCGGTACAAAACAACAACAATAACAGAGGTACAAAACAACAACAATAACAGAGGTACAAAACAACAACAATAACAAGAGGTAACAAAATAACAACAATAATAGAGGTACAAAACAACAACAATAACAGCGGTACAAACAACAACAATAACAGAGGTACAAAACAACAACAATAACAGAGGTACAAAACAACAACAATAACAGAGGTACAAAACAACAACAATAACAGAGGTACAAAACAACAACAATAACAGAGTACAAAACACAACAAATCAAGGGTACAAGACAACAAATAACAGAGGTACAAACAACAACAATTACAGAGAGTACAAACAACAACAATAACAGAGGTATAGACAACAACAATAACAGAGGTACAGAACAACAACATAACAGAGGTAACAAAACAACAACAACAACAGCAGGTACAAAAACAACAACAATAACAGAGGTACAAACACAGACAATAACAGAGGTACAAAACAACACAATAACAGAGGTACACAAAACAACAACAATAACAGCGGTACAAAACAACAACAATAACAACGCGTACAAAACAACACCAATAACAGCGTTACAAACACAACAATAACAGAGGTACAGTACAACACAATAACAAGGTAACAACAACAATACAGGGTACAAATCAACACTAATACAAGCGGTACAAAACAACAAACAGAGGTACAAAACAACACAATAACAGAGTACAAAACAACAACAATAACAGAGGTACATAAACAACAACAATAAACAGAAGTACAAAACAACAAACAATAACAGATGGTACAGAACAACAACAATAACAACGGTACAAAAACAACAACAATAACAACGGTACAAAACAAACAAAACAATAACAGCGGGTACAAAACAACAACAATGAACAGACCGGTACAAAAACAAAAAGCGAATAACAGAGGTACAAAACGCAACAACCCAACTTAATCAACGGTACAACACAAACAACAACAAGAACAGCGGTAGCAAAAACAATAACATTGACAGAGGTCTCCAAAACAACAAACAAATAACAGATACAAACACAAGCACAAAAACAAATACCCAGTGCGTACAAAACAACAACCAAGTAAGCAGCGGTGACAGAACACCACACACCACACACACCCAATACACCACAATTAAACAGCCACTGTAGTGAGGGTACAGCAAGAACAACGCTGCAGAGAGCAAAAAAAAAAAAAAAAAAAAAAAAAAAGCCGCGATAACCCAGAGCGGCGGCGATGTGCAGTACAGCAGGAACAGCAGTCGTGCAGTACACGTGAGGGCGGCTGGCTGTACAGTTGTGTCGCTCACGACCCGCCGGATGTAACTCAACCTCGATGATATACGTTCAACAGGTGATTAAAGTCTTCAAGAAAATACGACCTTACCGCCACGGCCAGGTGAACCGACTGGCGAATCACGTCACACCTCCCAATCCGACCGACAAATCGTAGAGACTATCCGCGCCCCCCACTCCCCCCCCCCTCCCCAGGTGATATTGACGTTTAGATCAACCAATGGCAATCATGCTGTTAATCCAAGGGTGCCAATCGCGTTCGCCGTCTCCCCCCCCCCCCCCCCTGCATCCAGTCGTCAAAGACCCAATCGAATCATCAATCGTCGAGCAGAAATTTCTCTCTCATCACTGCCAATCCGCCACACCTTCCCAATCACACCATGATAGTTTGAGAATCCAAAACCAAACACAGTCACAACCAATCCAGCTCCCCCCCCCCCAGAGAGCCACGCCTCCTAATCAGAGAGCCAATCACGCCTGTTTAAAGACTAGCCTCCCAATCCTGACTCTTTTTTCCTGTACCAAGAGGAGAAAATCACTCTCTAATTGGTCTTTTATACAGTTTACTTCAGCTTTACCCGGGATACACTTTGGAGGTGCAGGTGAGTGTGTGGTGGTGGGTGGTGGTGGGTGGAGGTAGGTGGGTGGAAGTGGGTGGTGGTGATGGGCGGTGAAGGTGGGTGGAGGTTGTATTTCCACTAAACTATTTCAAATGGTCGCCCATCGGCCTTTTGCCACCACACACACCACACCACACACACTCACACACACACTCCTTTTGATAAGAGATAATCAGCTATTAATGACAGTGTCCTGTACCTGTTTAACGAACTTAACACCTGCGCTACAATTTCTTACGTCCACCTGTCAAAAAATTAGCGACGGGTTACCTTTAATTGTCTGAAATTTGTGTGTTAGAACGTACTTAAAATTGGGAAACCCTTATAAATGATACAGACAGAGCTACTTTGATTATTTCTATGTTTACTTAAATCATAACTCACTTATTACCACATTTACTAATAACATTCACTTACAATTTTCAAGTTCGGATATCAATTAAAATGATAGCCATTTACTTACAAATGACTCGATATCCACTTAATTAAACCACATTTACATACTTATAATCTAAGTCACTTGGTAAATAAAAAAAATAGACTCGCGATACGATAAGTTGAACGTTTCCCAGCAAATATCTGTTATATACCTGGAGTTTACCTGAAGATAATTACCCCGGTTCTTCTCATGGTCGCTTTCCCCCTCACACACACATCCTACCCACACAGACACACCCCACCCCACCCCCCCACACACACACAGACACTCCCCCCCCCCTCACACACAACGGGGGGAGGGGGGGAAAGTATTCAAAAGGTGTTAGTAAATCTTAATTACACACACTGCTGGTTTATCTCGCTACCACGATGTCGTATCAGGTATAAAAACTCCTCCTCCACTCAAGTAGTAAAGAAGTCGAAACAAACACTTCAACACCACGTACCTACACACAGATACTCATCATGCCCCTGGGGGTAGACGAGAGGGGGGAGGGGGGAGAGGAGAGGGGGAGAGGGAACTACAGGTATTATCGTGTCATTAACCTCCCTTGTGATGACGTTAACTAAATAATAATCACATCATTGACCGAAAATAGTGGTATGGGTAGTTAGGTCGCCTCATCTCTCTCTCTCTCTCTCTCTCTCTTCTCTCTCTCTCTCTCTCTCTAAGATATATATTGGGTGACTGCGACTGACTTCTTCACTCTTTATCAGTGTTTGTGTATCTTATCTTGGACTAACACACACACACAACACACACACACACACACCCTCCTCTACACCACCACACCACCCTCACTCTACACCACCACACACCCTCACTCTACACCACCACACACCCTCACTCTATACCACCACACACCCTCACACTACACCCTCACACTACACCACCTCACACACACACACACACACACACACACACACACACACACACACAGTACACCACCACACACACACACACACTACACCACCACACCACCACACACCCTCACACTACACCACCACACACCCTCACACTACAGCAACCACCACTCTCCTATCTACTACTACCACCCTCACTTCTATACCACCACACACCACCACACACACACTCACACTACACCACCACACACCCCTCACACTACACCACCCACACCCTCACACTACACGATAAACACAGGAATTAGTGACGGTGACCTTTTACACCTACACTTGTAAATAATTAACACCTTATTAGTGAGAAAAACACAATAATATATAAACAGACCTTGATGATAACGTGAAGGTGTCAAGACTGCTGAAACCCTGAGGTATGTATGTATGTATATATGTATCGAATGTAGGTATGCATGTATGTAGTGTATGTACGAGTATGTATTAGGTAATCATATGTGTGTGAAGGTACTAACGCATTCCTATACCAATATATATAACCCATCACGAAGTAGATCCAACATAATAAACAGACAGACACATACTTTACCAGCATAACAAATCAACCTATAATGAGAAACCACCTGCCAATTTACGCATTAAATGACAACAGCCTTTGACCCCACCGTGACGTTCTGCTTGTAATAAAACCCAGCAGACGCACTGCTAGTTAAACCTCATTACAGTGGGGGTTATAATACCGCAGGTCATCAATAGTTAAAAATAGGCTTATTTCACCCAATGATTAAATACCCTAATGGTAATATAACTCAATGTAAACTAACCTGACCTAATATGACCTAATCTAACCTAAACTAACCCAACCCAACCTAAACCTAACCTCCCAAATAGTGGTAAGGGATAGGACTAACCTTCAGGTGATATTTATTGTTCACATTGTGATATTTATTGTTTACATTGGTGACATTTATTGTTTACATTGGTGACATTTATTGTTTACATTGTGATATTATATTGTTTACATTGGTGATATTTATTGTTTACATGGTGATACTTATTGTTTACATTGGTGATATTTATTGTTTACATTGGTGATATTTATTGTTTACATTGGATTTAAAGTCATCAGCCATCTTTAAATATTTACTCACCTCCTTCGATCAACAAACCAATACGTCATTGCAATATGTAACACCCATCATCCCCTTTCCCCTCCCCCCTCCCAGCCCCCATCATCCCCTTTCACCTTCCCTCAATCAGCCCCCTTCATCCCCTTTCCCCTCCCAGCCCCCATCACCCCCTTTCCCCTTCCCTCATCAGCCACCTTCATCCCCTCTCCCCCTCCTGCCCCCCCCCCCCCAAATCGACGCCAGGTCAGTGTTCGGCCAATAACCCCCGCTAATTACCACAAGCTCAGCAGGTGTGGTTCTTCACTACTCAAACCCCACTCGACGCCTTAACCCCCAAGCGACGCCTTAACCCCACACGACGCCTTAACCCCACACGAACGCCTGAACCCCACTCGAACGCCTTAACCCACTCGACGCCTTAACCCCACTCGAACGCATTAACCCCACTCGACGCCTTAACCCCACTCGACGCCTAACCCCACTCGACGCCTTAACCCCACTCGACACCTTAACCCCACTCGACGCCTTAACCCCACTCGACGCCTTAACCCCCACTCGACGCCTTAACCCCACTCGACGCCTTAACCCCACTCGAACGCCTTAACCCCACTCATGACGCCACAAGTTGAATGATGACGCTCACATTACGCCTATAAGTTGTAAATAGCGCCACTATATTAAATACAACGCCATAATATCGTGTTGTGGCGCTACTGGAGGTGTGTGAGTGAGAGTGTGTGCGTGTGTGAGTGAGAGTGTGTGTGTGAGTGAGTGAGTGAGTGAGAGTGTGTGTGTGAGTGAGTGGGTGAGTGAGTGAGTGAGTGAATGTGTGAGAGAGAGAGAGAGAGAGAGAGAGAGAGAGAGAGAGAGAGAGAGAGAGAGGAAGAGAGAGAGAGAGAGAGAGAGAGTGTGTGTGTGTGTGTGTGTGTGTGTGTCAGGGAGCACGCCAAGCAAGAGTACTGTTGCTCCCTTCTCCAATATAAATAGCTGACTACACTACACCCTTTTACCCTTCACACTACACAACACTACACTACACTACACACTACACCCTTTTACCCTTCACACTACACAACACAACACTACACTACACTGCACATTCACCCTTTTACCCTTCACACTACACTACACTACACTACACCCTACATTACACTACACAACACTACACTACACCCTACATTACACTACACTACACAACACTACACTACACCCTACATTACACTACACTACACACTACACAACACTACACTACACCCTACATTTCACTACACAACACTACACTACACCCTACATTACACTACACTACACAACACTACACTACACCCTACATTACACTACACAACACTACACTACACCCTACATTACACTACACACTACACAACACCCTATATTACACTACACTACACAAAACACTACACACTACACAACACTACACTGCACACTACACCCTTCACCTTAACTCACCACACACACACACACACACACACACACACACACACACGCACAACCATCCTCATGTCCTCCATCTCCTTTATCCACCAGCTAACACTAGTGGGGGTGAGGGGGGAGGAAGGGGGGTGAGGGGGAGGAAGGGGGTGAGGGGGGAGGAAGGGGAGGGAGGAGGGGGAGCAGACCCAAGTAGCCATTTAACTTGGGTCCCACTATACCAGGAGAAGGGGGGAGGGGAGGGGGAATGGAGAGGAAAGATGGAAGGGGGGGGAGAGGTGGGAAGGGAGGGAGGAAGGAAGGGGGGGGATGTGGCACTACTTACCCACTCCAACTTGGGATCCACTGCCAGGAAGAGGGGGAGGGGAGGGAGAGGGAAGGGAGGGGGGAGGGGAGAGGAGAGGGGGAGGGGGGAGGGGAGAGGGAAGGGAGGGGGGAGAGAGGGAGACAAGACTTATTCACTCCACTTCGGACCTACTACAATGAGGTGTGGGGAGGGGGGAGGTTGGGGAGGGGGGAGGTTGAAAGAGGGAAAGGTAAAGGTGTGGGTTAAGACGGGGGTAAGGGGTTAAGGTGTGGGTTAAGACGGGGGTAAGGGGTTAAGGTGTGGGATAAGACGGGGGTAAAGGGGGTTAAGGTGTAGGTTAAGACGGGGGTAAGGGGGTATAAGGGGTTAGGTGTGGGTTAAGACGTGGGGTAAGGGGTTAAGGTGTGGGTTAAGACGGGGGTAAGGGGGGTTAAGGTGTAGGTTAAGACGGGGGTAAGGGGTTAAGGTGTGGGTTAAGGTGTGGGTTAAGACGGGGGTAAGGGGTTAAGGTGTGGGTTAAGACGGGGGTAAGGGGGTTAAGGTGTGGGTTAAGACGGGGGTAAGGGGTTAAGGTGTGGGTTAAGACGGGGGTAAGGGGGGTTAAGGTGTGGGTTAAGACGGGGGTAAGGGGTTAAGCTGTGGGTTAAGACGGGGGTAAGGGGGGTAAAGGTGTAGGTTAAGACGGGGTTAAGGGGTTAAGGTGTGGGTTAAGACGGGGGTAAGGGGGGTTAAGGTGTGGGTTAAGACGGGGGTAAGGGGGGGTTAAGGTGTAGGTTAAGACGGGGGTAAGGGGGGTTAAGGTGTGGGTTAAGACGGGGATAAGGGGTTAAGGTGTGGGTTAAGACGGGGGTAAGGGGTTAAGGTGTGGGTTAAGACGGGGGTAAGGGGTTAAGGTGTGGGTTAAGACGGGGGTAAGGGGTTAAGGTGTGGGTTAAGACGGGGGTAAGGGGTTAAGGTGTGGGTTAAGACGGGGGTAAGGGGTTAAGGTGTGGGTTAAGACGGGGGTAGAGGGGGTAAAGGAGGGAAGTCGGGAGGGGAAGGAGAAAAGGAAGGGGTGAAGGTTATCATTTACTCCAACTTCGAACTCACTACCCGGGAGGAGGTGGAAGGGGAAGGAAGGAGGAGGGGAGGAAGAGGAAACAGGGGAGGGAGAAGGAGGGCGGAGGAAGGAGTGGGAAGGGGAAGGAAGGAGGAGCGGAAAGGAAGAGGTAGGAGAGGGAAGGGGGAAGAAGTACTACTCATCCATCCAACTTGGGACTCATTGTTTAGCGGTGGTGGAGAGGGTACGGGAGGAGAGGTGAGGGGGGGGAGAGGTGAGGGGGGGAGAGGTGAGGGGGGAGGAGAGGTGAGGGGGGAGGAGAGGTGAGGGGGGAGGAGAGGTGAGGGGGAGGAGAGGTGAGGGGGGAGAGGAGATGGGGGTGTGGGCAATACTCACCCCTGCTACGAGGTTCTTCACCCCTGCCACGGACACACTTGTAAATTCCTCTCCTGGGGACCTTCAGGTAAGTGATTCGCTGCTAAGATGGTCCTCCCCCCCCCCCCCACACACTAATGAACCCTGCCACTCGTTACCCCTGACTCCCCCCTGCCACTCGCTACCCCTGACTCCCCCCTGCCTCCACCCTACATATATCCAAGAGGCCAAACGCACCTATCCCTCACCCCTACCCATATCTATCCACACACACCCACACACACACAACAGGACATAACCTCTACCTCTGTTGTGCCGTTAGTGTGAGGCTTTTTCCCTCGGCCTGTTGACGTCTGTTACACCCTTGTGCCGCCGTATTAAACTACCTCACAAGGTCACCAATCACCATGGCACCTACACCAGGCGTCACGTCCCTCGTATGTATCCATCCATCCGCCTCCAAACGGATTAATGCTTACGCGAACGCAATCTCAAGAGGAGTCCGTCTCGAATTATGCCTCCGGGTCATCATCTGTCAGTCGATAATTATTACACCGAATTAAAATCTGCATACGTAATCGATACTCACACGTGCCCCTCCATCTCTATACGTGCTGTAGTTTAGATGACTGTATCACGTATTTTATCACAACTGTATCCAAGGTTTGTGTATACGGTGAGTTCTGTACCCAAGGTTTGCGTAACTGTCTGCTATAGTTCTCAGTATACTGTAGCCAAGATTCATGTGTGCCCTTCACATTCCTGTAACCATTGTCCCTGTACCCCCAAGATCAGTGTTACCGATAATCCTGTATCTATACCGCTGTTCACGTACCCTCCCTCACCCCCCACCACCTATGCTGTACCCCGAGGTCACTGTACCTGTATACCCACGTGGTGAATTAATATCGTCTCGTCATTTAACTATTTACTAAAAATGATCCTCTTCCTCAAACAAGTTCCCCCCCCCCCCCCCATCTCTTGCACCTGCCTCCCCTCCTTCTCTCCCTCCACGACACCCTTCCCTTCTCTCCCTCCCCGACACCCTCCCCGCCCTCCCTCCCCGACACCCTTCCCTTCTCTCCCTCCCCGCCCTCCCTCCCTGACACCCTCCCCCCCTCCTCTCCCTCCCCGACACCCTTCCCTTCTCTCCCTCCCCGACACCCTTCCCTTCTCTCCCTCCCCGCCCTTCCTCCCCGACACCCTACCCTCCCTCCACGACACCCTTCCCTTCTCTCCCTCCCCGACACCCTCCCCGCCACCCTTTCCTTCTCTCCCTCCCCGCCACCCTTTCCTTCTCTCCCTCCCCGCCCTCCCTCCCCCCCCTCCTCTCCCTCCCCGACACCCTTCCCTTCTCTCCCTCCCCGACACCCTTCCCTTCTCTCCCTCCCCGCCCTCCCTCCCTGACACCCTCCCCCCCTCCTCTCCCTCCCCGACACCCTTCCCTTCTCTCCCTCCCCGCCCTCCCTCCCCATCCTCATTATACGTCCACTCCGTCATCCAGCTTTCCCTTCTCTCCACCATCCACCCTCTTACTCCGCCCTCTTTAGCAAGCACTCCCTCATTTACTCCCTCTCTCCTCCGACCTCTTTTGAATGCATTCCCTCTCTCTCCTCCTCCTCCCTCTCTTCTTCCCCCTCCTCCTCCGCCCTCTTTTACATGGACCCCTCTCTCCTCCTCTTCCCTCTCTTCTCCTCCTTCTTCTTCTTCCTCCTCCTCCCCAGGGTGTTTAATCAGGGTGCCATCGCCTGCGTGGCCTCTCATTATACGTCTCTTCATCCAGGGGTGATTCTGGGGACACTAGCCTCCACCCCCCTCCCTCCACACACACACACACACACACAACATAAACCCTCCCCTTCTCTTTCTTTTCCTTGTGTGTATGTATATTCGAGAGTGTGTGTGTGTGTGTGTGTGTGTGTGTGTGTGTGTGTGTGTGAGGGCGTCGTAGTGTGTGTGGGCGTCGTAGTATCGTCTCAGCGGGGCTCCACCCATGTAGTCCGTCAGCAGGGGTCGAGGTACACCCCCAGACACCGCCATAAAGGAGGGTATTAATCAGATACTGACCCACAGATTTAGTGCAACACCCTCGTACTTCTCAACCTACCATGGGTCTCTCTCTCTCTCTCTCTCTCTCTCTCTCTCTCTCTCTCTCCACCTACGTACAGTACTTCACATATAATAATAATAATAATAATAATAATAATAATAATAATAATAATAACAATAATAGTAGTAGTAGTAGTAGTAGTAGTAGTAGTAGTAGTGACACTCTAGTACACAAAAACGTTTATTCTCACCTGTAGATCAACACATGACCTTAACACCTGCAATTAACACCTGCGATGTTGTTCTTTGGGTATTTCACTAACGACAATAACAAGAGTAAGAGTAAAACCTCATAACTTATCAACATTTCTCTATGGTTGTAACATCCCGGTTGGTTACGTTAGGTTAGGTTAGGTTAGGTTAGGTTAGGTTAGGTTGAACAATTAACATCATCCCGCCCCCTCCAGGTATCGAGGCCAGGTGAGTAACAGGTAAGCCAGGTAAGTAATTAGACTCTTGTTCAGGTAAGATCGACGTTTTTCAGCAAATAATTCAAAACACGATTTTCTGGTAGGTAGAGAGTGAGATGACTTAAACCGGGTGGAGTGGGTGAAAAGACCGGGTGGAGTGGGTGAAAAGACCGGGTGGAGTGGGTGTAAAGACCGGGTGGAGTGGGTGTAAAGACCGGGTGGAGTGGGTGTAAAGACCGGGTGGAGTGGGTGAAAAGACCGGGTGGAGTGGGTGTAAAGACCGGGTGGAGTGGGTGTAAAGACCGGGTGGAGTGGGTGTAAAGACCGGGTAGAGTGGGTGTAAAGACCGGGTGGAGTGGGTGTAAAGACCGATTGGAGTAGGTGTAAAGACCGATTGGAGTAGGTGTAAAGACCGATTGGAGTAGGTGTAAAGACCGATTGGACAAGGTAAAACCAGGTTAAGGGACCACAAAAAAAAAAAACCAACGGGCAAATGGTCTTTAAAAACCGGGTAGATAGGCCTAAAAACCGGATGGGTGTTAAACCTATTACAAAACCCGCCAGTGAGGAGGTTTACTACAGCATACATTTAACCACAGGCGAGATGGATTAAAACAAAACTGAGGGGGGGGGGGGGAGAGGGGGAGTGTTAAGTGGGATTAAAACCTGATTAAGGGAGAGTAGGTAGATTAAAAACAAACCCATAACAAAAACTCGCCCACTGAGAGTACATCCAAGTATTCAGGGAGCAGATGTCATGCGTTGAGTGTTGACAACTTTCCATTTCCTTCTTCTACTGCAACTTCTATTTGAGGGAGGGAGAGAGGGAGGAAAGGAGGGAGGGAGGGAGGGAGAGAGGGAGGAAAGGAGGGAGGGGGGAGGGAGGGAAGGGACAAAAAATAGAAAGGGAGATAAAAAGGGAGAAAAGAAAGGAAGGAAGGGGGGGAAGGGAGGTAGGGAGGAAGACGAAAAAAAGAAGACAAAAGAGCGGGAGGGGGGGAAAAGGGAGGGAGAAAAGGGAGGGAGGGAGGGAGGGAGGGAGATCATGAAAGATGTCCCTCTCACCTCTACCTACCAACCATCATCCCTCTCACCTGCCACAACCCACCACCCGTCGACCCCTCTCATCCACCACCACCCCCCCCCCTCAAGTCTTAACAATGCACTTCCATACCATCAATCTCAAGTGTCGCAACCCACTTCCCGCAACACCAAGCCAGTCAGCCAGTCAGCCAACCAGTTATCCAGCCAGCCAGTCAGCCAACCAGTTATCCAGCCAACCAGTCAGCCAACCAGTTATCCAGCCAGCCAGTCAGCCAACCAGTTATCCAGCCAGTCAATCTACCCCCCATAGCTCTCCCCGTGTCAAATACCAGAGCCCTTTTTGTCAACACTCTACTCTTCGTTTAGTTTATCCATTCTCTTTAGTACTTATCCTTTATCGTTAATTCTTATCTTTGTTTATCCAGTATTCTTAGCTTTTTCCTTCCTCCCTTTCGTGTGTGTGTGTGTGTGTGTGTGTGTCTGTCTGTCTTCGTTTAGTATATAATTATCCAATATACAAAATCTTCCGGAGCTTATGACTCACCTGCTCTGCCTTCTACCTGCCACCCACCACCTGCTGCCACCCACTTCCACCCACCACCTGCTACCACCCACCCAACTCATCACTACTATCTAACACCATCTGCCATCACCACCTGACAACACCCACCACCTGCCACCCAACCACCACCTGCCACCCAACCACCACCTGCCACCCAACCATCACCTGCCATCATCATCTCCACTACCAACATCTCTCTCTCTCTCTCTCTCTCTCTCTCTCTCTCTCTCTCTCTCTCTCTCTCTCTTTTACACCCATCTTCCATCCTCTCAATTTTCTTCTCTTACCTTCTTCACCTGTTATCACATTTTTTTCCATTCTCATCTTCTTTACTTCTCTTGCTCTTTTATTGTTGTTCTTCTTCTTTTTCTTATCACATCGTCTTCTTCCGCCTATTTGTTATTAAGTTTATATGTGCCAAGTTCCTCTCTCACCTGCCACACTCCTCTCTCTGTCACCTCTCTCTCTCTCTCTCTCTCTCTCTCTCTCTCTCTCACCTATCACACTCCTCCTTGTCTCTCTCTCTCTCTCTCTCTCACCTGTCACCGTGGCATCAACCAGGCAGACACCTTCAAAACAAACCCTAACCGGAGGCACAGACGGTGAGAACAACACTCCTAGTCTCTACCACACCTGAGAGAAACTCCTCCCTTAGAGAACTCCTCCCTAAGACTCCTAGCCTCACTAACACCTGAGAGAAACTCCTCCCTTAGAGAACTCCTCCCTAAGACTCCTCTCTAAGACTCCTCCCTAAGACCTCTAACATGAAGGAGGAAATATTTCTAACGTCACAACTACAAGAAGGGGGAAAGAATGTGTGACGTCACGAGCCAGACGGTCTCAAGATGGGGATTTTGAGGGTCTCACAGCAAGGACAAACCTTCAACACTGTTCAGGGAAAAGATGCAGGTAAGGAAGTTTCCCAATCTTGTTGTTTTTCTTACCTGTTTCCCTCCACTACACCCCTCCACCTGTTTCCCTCCACTACACCCCTCCACCTGTTTCCCTCCAGTTCACCCCTCCACTGTCCTCTGATCAAGCAAGTCTTACACCGACTACTGGAGCTTCAGAGTCACCAACGTTACCTTAAGTCTGACTCGGGTGAATACACAGTGGTACAGGAGGCTGCCAAGAGCAACAGTCAGCTTGGTCACGATTGCCACCTTCTGGGAAACTTACAAGACAAGCCAAGCTACAAAGGGGGGGTTAAGTGATGAGAGAACCCCATACCCCCCTCTCTCCTCACCCCCACCATCTTCACCCCCCTCCTCACTCCCATGACCCATCCTCACCCCCACCACCACGATCCTCCCCCTCCCCCCAACCCGGAAACCACTCCACGTAAAGACCAGGTAAACGCCATTGCCCAAGATATAGCCGAGTGGCCTAATGCCGAGAAAAAGGATCCCTGGGCAGGTAAGGTGTATAGGTGGTGGTGGTGGTGGTGCATAGGTACAATTTACTCGCCATCTTGACTGCCATCTTAAGAACACTCGGAGATATATATACACAGCCTCGCACATTCTCAAACGATGATGGAGAGAGAAAAAAAAAATCTACTTTCTATCCTCGTTCTATCTTATCCATAATTCCTATCTTTCCTTCACATTCTGTTATTTTACTTAATCTTCCTTCCCACTATCTTCGTTTCTCATCTCTAATTCGTGTTTTGTTTGCTTATTCCTTCTCACGTTTTCTACCAGTTTTATCCATGCTTTCTACTTTCTCTTCACGTCTCTCTTACATTCTCTTCTATCTACCTGTTTTATCTACTGTTCACTGCGCCCTCTATACGTTTCTCTTGAGGGGAATAAATAAATACGTCTCTCACTACTACTGCAGGAGGAGGAAGACCTATGCAGTACCTATTGTCATGTCGGTACTATCCCTTCTGCAGTAGTTCCCTCCGTCATCCTCTTTCCTCTTCCTCCTTCCTCATTTCTTCTCCTTCCTCATTTCTTCTCCTTCCTCTATCCTCCTTCCTTCCTCTTCCTTCTTCCTCGCCGACATATTCTTTAACCCAGCCTCCACCCTCATCCCATTCCTCTCATTCTTGCCGTGCATCGCAGACCACATCTCATGCTTCCCCCTTATTACCTGTCCGACCCAGAATAGGTCCCTATACACACACACACACACACACACGCGGTACTCTCTCTCTCTCTCTCTCTCTCTCTCTCTCTCTCTCTCTCTCTCTCTCTCTCTCTCTCTCTCTCTTTCTCGCTAGGAAAATCACACCTGAAAATCCAATCAAATATAAAGAACTGTCCGCCATGAAGTTGTCCGTGTGTATGAGTAACTAGTGTGTGTGTGGGGGGGGGGGGGGGGAGAGGGTGACGTCAACTCGTTAAAAGAGTAATAATAATAATAATAATAATAATAATAATAATAATAATAAAACAATAATAATAATAATAATAATAATAATAATAACAACTTATCATAACTGAACGAGAAACCACAACCATCATCTAAGAGAGAGAGAGAGAGAGAGAGAGAGAGAGAGAGAGAGAGAGAGAGAGAGAGAGAGAGAGAGAGAGAGAGAGAGAGAGAGAGAGACCCGCAGGTAAACTCCCAGTCAACTGTAGGTAAACTTGGGTGTACCGTCTTACTGCCTACTGAGTTCAACTTCCTCTTAGGACTCCTTCCTCCTCCATGCCTGAAGGTCACCACACACACACACACACTTTACTATCCACTCAATTTGGTAAACTCCAGATAAATTTTAGCAATAGTCAGGTAATATTTTGACATCCTTCAGGTAAATTTCAGGTAAACTTTCGTCATCTTTCAGGTAAACTCCAGGTAAACTTTCAACATCCTTCAGGTAAACTTCAGATAAACGGCCACTAATAATGACCATAAACACTCAGAAAGGCATATCGTCGGTCGCCTGCCTGAAGCCTAAGTCAGGTAAACCAGTTTTGTCTGTGTACCATCGTAAACTAACAGAGATACCATGGTGGCCCGTGATTATAACAACAACAACAGCAATAATAACAACAACAATAATAATAATAACAATAATAATAATAATAATAATAATAATAATAATAATAATAATAATAATAATAATAATAATAATAACAACATTAAAATAATAATAATAATAATAATAATAATAATAATAATAATAACAACCAAACGAAAACACATGCAATATTTACAACACAAACAAACCAACACACGAACACTATAACCCATAACCCACATAACAACAATAACTACAACAGCATATACTATAAAAGTCAAGTGTAGAGAGATAGGTAGAACTACAACCAGTTATATACGACTAGGGGTTGTGGGTCTCGTTACACACCTAGGAACAACCGGCTCTAGTTCACCTATAGATGGCGGCCGGAATATTCTACTGCTATACTTGTACTCATGTTTCTTGCCTGTACCCTCACACACCTGCCACAGCTCCTCCTCCTACACCGCATCCGCAACCGCACCCTCAGCTCACGAAAATTTTCGGCGACCTGCAGGTGTGTGTGTGTGTGTGTGTCTCAGGTGTGCTTCTCTTATAAAGGCGTCCAGGTGTGTCTCTCTCATAAAGACGTCCGGGTGTGTCTCTCATAAAGACTTCCAGGTGTGTCTCTCATAAAGGCGTCGAGGTGTGTCTCTCTCATAAAGGTGTCCAGGTGTGTGTGTGTCTCATAAAGGCTTCCAGGTGTGTTTCTCTCATAAAGGCTTCCAGGTGAGTCTCAGGTGTGTTTCTCTCATAAAGACGCCCAGGTGTGTGTCTCATCTATGGCGTCTGCATTTCCTGGTAACTAAGTGGAAATATCCAGAGTGTGGGATGTTAACAGTATTTCCGGTGGTCATACGGGCGCCCCCCCCCCCCCCCCCCCTCAATACCTCTCCCTGTCTCAGAACATTTTTTCTTCAGGTGAATGTGTCAAGGACGATACCACCACCTGCGTAGGGTACTTTTTTTTACTACACTTTACACCTGTAATTACTAAACGTGTAAGGTAGTTATGAGCCGAAGTGCTTCTGACGCACAAGTGTGTTTGGTGTGTCAGCTGCTGGCTTGCACCACGCTGGTCACTTTACCATTACTCTATATCACCATTCACTGGTCTATTCATTTATCTTTATTCAACATTAATTCTGCAATAACTAATTTTCTCGGCTGCCAACCAATACATCAACACCATCAGCTGGATCACAGGTGTACACATAGCCCACACCTGTCATTGGGTGTGTGTGTGTGTCATGCACTGATGAAAGACCTGCGTGTTATCTGGGTGACTGACAACTGGCATCACATTCAACCATTTTCATGAATTTCCTCAAGATTTAACGAATCTCTGTATCTGGATCGAAGCCAAATGAGTACCGACTTACTGTCACGAGCATGTTTAGGCACAACAAGTAACATACACAAGTTCCTGGGAAGCAGAGGTGCGATACCTGTGTACGTCCCCTTGGTGTCCAGTTATTGCCCAATCTTTATCGATCAAAGTAATAAGATCGAATCCAGAACACGAGGAGAAACAGTGAGAATAACTGGGTCAGGGGGGCACAGCGCTCCTCCTCTACTGCCGCCAGCGGAATTATTCAATATTTGACCCCAAATTCATAATTCATTTATTTTTATTTATCGATTTATAATTATCTTTCACTAATTTGCAAGAGGCTGGTTATGTGCACCTATCCGTCTATCCGTCCGACCTTATGACTGTGTGTGGTGTGTGTGTGTGTGTGTGTAAGACTGATGCTCCGCCGTGTAGTCTCCAGTACCGACAAAGGTTCACCATCAATAAGGATCAAACGCAAATGTTAAACAAAATCTCTTAATTCCAATCACCACCCATCCACGTACCAACCCACACAGTACACACCCCACCCCAACCACCCACCACACCTATCCACCCCACCCCAACCAACCATCCACCCACACAACACACCCATCCAAACACTTGAGGCAAAAGAAAAACACCAACCACGTGACACAACAACACAGTCTATAAGTAATTACTGTATTATTTGGTCCCGGCGTGAGGAGCCTTCTTGACCCCTCCTCCAATACTGTGAGAAAAATTTTGAACCTCTAGAGAGAATAGGACCCTGGGACACCCTAACCTAACCTGACCTAACCTGACCTGACCTAACCTAACCTAACTTGACCTGACCTAACTTGACCTGACCTAACCTAACCTAACTTGACCTGTCCTAAACACCTATTTCAACTTAGCTTGGAATCTACCCATACTTAATGAACTACTTAACACACTACACAACACACTACATAACACACTACTTAACACTACATAACACATTACATAACACACTACTTAACACTACATAAAACACTACTTAACACTACATAAAGCTACTTAACACACTACATAATAAAGTACATAACACACTACTTAACACACTACTTAACACTACAAAAAGCTACTTAACACTACATAAAGCTACTTAACACACTACATAACACAGTACTTAACACTACATAATGGTACTTAACACAATGCATAACACAGTACATAATACACTACAGAACATGCTACCTAACGCACTACATAACACTCTACATAACACACTTACATAACACACTACTTAACACTACATAACACACCACATACCACACTACATAACACACCACATACCACACTACATAACACACCACATAACACACTACTTAACACTACATAACACACTACTTAACACTACATAACACACCACATACCACACTACATAACACACCACATAACACACTACATAAGACACCACATAACACACTACTTAACACTACATAACACACTACTTAACACTACATAACACACTACATACCACTCTACATAACACACCACATAACACACTACATAAGACACCACATAACACACTACTTAACACTACAGAACCCACTACATAACACACCACATAGCACACTACTTAACACTACATAACACTACATAACACACCACATAACACACTACTTAACACTACAGAACCCACTACATAACACACCACATAACACACTACATAACACACCACATAACACACTACTTAACACTACATTACACACTACATAACACACTACATAACACACCTACATAACACACTACATAACACACCACATAACACACTTCATAACACACTACATATCACACTACATATCACACTACATAACACACCACATAACACACTACATACCACACTACATAACACACCACATAACACACTACTTAACACTACATAACACACTACATAACACACTACATAACACACCACATAACACACTACTTAACACTACATAACACACTACATACCACACTACATAACACACCACATAACATACTACATAACACACCACATAACACTACATAACACACTACATACCACACTACATAACACACTACATAATACACTACATACCACACTACATACCACACTACATAACACACCACATAACACACTACATACCACACTACATAACACACCACATAACACACTATTTAACACTACATAATACACTACTTAACACACTACATAACCCACTACATAACACACTACATAACACTTACATAACACACCACATAACACACCACATAACACACTACATAACACACTTACATAACACGCTTACATAACACACTACATAACACACTACATAACACACAATACCAAACCTTATACTGAAAACATCAATTCTAAAAAATAAACATTCATAACGATAAAAGCGAATACCTTGAGCATAATAACTTAGGGGCAGTGCGAATACAGTACACTGATTACTACACCTTCAGTACACAAGGTAAACAAAGGTGGACGACACTACACTCCCCCCAACAGGTAGACCCGGTACACCAAGGTACTTCAAGACGGGAGGTGAAGTGTCGTATCCATTCGACCACCGCATCTGTATGTCACGTTATAAATTTTATCTCCTCTTCTAGGTGATGTAAGGAGGCAGGTGTCTAATTGGCTCTCATTAGTAACGACCTAAGTGATAGAGGTCAAAATGGCTGTGAAATTACACTTAGACTCACTCAGAATACACCCAGGACAAGGTGTAAGCGGTACGAGCAGCTCCACACACACACACACGTGCATTCCTACACAGATAAGTGTTTGACAGTGGGACCGACACACACAGATGCACATACTACTTGTACCATATATAGATAATATACCAGATGGTGTACATACTTACATACACGACCTGTGACATAGTTTACGCTTGCATACACCAGAGTGATACACCTAACCTAACCTAACCTAACCTAACCTAACCTAACCCCCACCAGGTAGCGTTAGGGTGGTTCATTATCAGGTGAAATAAGCTGGGCAGGTGTGTAGTATTCAAGTGATCCGCTGAAATTAAATGCTTAAGAGTAGCTAAAAATACAAACATTTTATCTTCGAAAAATTCAGTATACTGTATACAGATTATTACAGGTACAGGTAGAGGGCCAGGTACAGGTAGAGGGCCAGGCACAGGTAGACGGCCAGGTGCAGGTAGAGGGCCAGTTACAGGTAGACGGCCAGGTACAGGTAGAGGGCCAGGTACAGGTAGAGGGCCAGGTACAGGTAGAGGGCCAGGTACAGGTAGACGGCCAGGTACAGGTAGAGGGCCAGGTACAGGTAGAGGGCCAGGTACAGGTAGACGGCCAGGTACAGGTAGAGGGCCAGGTACAGGTAGAGGGCCAGGTACAGGTAGACGGCCAGGTACAGGTAGAGGGCCAGGTACAGGTAGAGGGCCAGGTACAGGTAGAGGGCCAGGTACAGGTAGAGGGCCAGGTACAGGTAGACGGCCAGGTACAGGTAGACGGTCAGGTACAGGTGTTTGACTCATGGCGTTTACCACATGACACACTCACGGAAACGGATTACCTTCAGATTTTCCTTAAGACAGCTGACAACAGGTATACCTGAAGCTGGGTAGACTACAGGTATAGCTGGTGTTAACTAGAGACAGGTAAGTGGGTCGTTGGAATACTTCAATTAAAAACACTTATTAGAAAACAGCAGGTAACGCTTCGAAAGGTAAACTAATTATTGGTAAACTAATTACCAGCTGAAGCCCTTCTCTCGAGACTTACCCAAAAATTCTGAAATTTTCCAATTGAACAACACGTGATGCTCCTTAACCTGTAAACTATCGGATGAACCTAAGCAGTAAACTAAAAACATTCGGATAACTAATGGAAAATATTTACAAATCGGCTACAAAATTTACACAATATCTATTATAATTGAACGAAATAACACTAATTATATTCCAGCTAATAACACGTACTAATAACACACCTTTCAGTACTAATGAAGATGACGGACAGTAACAAAACACACTCTTATACTACCCGGCGGTAAGGTGGAAAATACACACCCCCGATCAGTATAGCACTATCTTAACACCTCACTTCCCACGTCTTACCCATATCAACTGACAAGACCTACACCCTTAATTGCGTTATCATTTAAAGAACACTTGAGATAACGCTCCCCCCCCCCCCACCCTCCCCTAGATAAGATAACAAATCGAAGGGAGTCATTAAGTAGTTCGATATCATACCTTAAATATAAGTCACTTTAGGGATATTTAAAGACCCTTAAAATTAATACAAAATAAATAAATGACCCCAGAAATTTACAGGTCTCTTATATAAAGTTAAAGTGACTCCTACTAGGGGGGGGGAGGGGGGGTTAGGACATAGGGGGGGTATAGGGAGAGGGAGGGAGGGGAGGGGGGTATCTTAAAATGCCCCTGGTTGAGTTAGAGAGAATTAATGGACCCGTCACTAATAAGATACGGATCGCTAATGGGTTAAGTATACGCCCCCCTCCCTCCCTCCCTACATAAATTACATGCTTAAACGGCCTCCTAACCTAACCTAACCTAACCAAACCTAACCTTAACCTAACCTAACCTAACCTAACCTAACCTAACCAAACCAAACCAAACCAAACCTTAACCTAACCTAACCTAACCAAACCTTAACCTAACCTAACCTAAGCTAAGCTAACCTAACCTAACCTAACCTCCCATACAGAATAAAGTGACGTTCAATAAGCTAATATCCCCAGGCAGTTAATGGTCTATAATTGTGCTAATGGATCCCTATGTTAATTTAAAGGACCTTAATTGAGTTAAAGTTGCCTCAATAAGTTAAAAATGTTCCTAGAGAATTAAATATCCCTGATCAGTTAAATAGTGTCCCTAATTAAAGGTCCCTAATCAGTTAATTAACCCCAATCATCTCTTAAAAACCCTAATTACCCCCTCCCCCCCTAGTAATCACCTTAAGTTAAAGATCGCTAATGAGGGAAGGTTACCCAATTAGTTAAAGGACGCCCAATTAATTAAAAGTCCTAAAAAGGTATTATAGGTAGACAGGCTAATTAATTACCTGTATAGCGTGGAAATACATCTATAATATATTTAATTAGTCTTCTTAAATATTTTGATTACAAATTATATGTAAAAAAGTAAACTTGTAAATGAATGAAAGCTTAAGAAAAATACCGGGTAATAAATTAGTAAATGAATAATGACTCAGCGTAATAATCCCTTGTAAATGACTGGAAAAAATAATTCAAGGATAATTAATTTGTAAATGAAAAATGGGACCAACTTAATAATAATAATGTTCAGGAATAAATGATAACCAAGGGAATAATTACTGGGACTCGTGTGTGTGTGTGTGTGTGTGTGTGTGTGTGTGTGTGTGTGTAGAAGGCAGTTTACAGTCCATCTTTGGGACGAGTTGAAACTAAACGTCACTCAAATAGACAAAAATCCTCGTGAGTTGCGGGGACACACACACACACACACACACACACACACACACACACACACACACACACACACACACACACACACACACCTGCAAAATCAATAATAATAAAAAAAAATATGGGCGAAACAGGTACACGGGTGAGGTGTAGTGACCATAAGTATTTGGGGAGGAGAGAGAGGGGAGAGGATGATGGGGGGGGGGGGGAGGGAAAGCGTTGTGTGGGGAAGAAAAGGAGGGGGGAGAGGGAAGGGAATGGGGAGGGGAAGAGGAGGGTGTCAGGTCATGACAGGCGAACCCGCTCACCTAGACGGACCCCGAGAGAGGAGAGAACCTTGCCAGGCCCTCCTCTCTCTCTCTCTCTCTCTCTCTCTCTCTCTCTCTCTCCCCTCCCTCTCCTTCTCTCTTCCTCGTGACCTCATCAGTACGGACATCATCTTCGGGGGTGAGAGGAGGAGGAGGCTCGGGTATAGCACTGTCTTGGCCCGCGGGTCTTGAGGCAGCGCTACAGTGAGCACGATTTGCAGGAACCGTGGGTAGGGGAGGGCGAGTGGGAGGGTGGAGTGGGTGGGTGGGTGGGTGGGTGGGGAGGGGGGGAGGAGGGGGTGATTGCCACGTGGAGAGATGTGTGTAGCGTGTTTGGTACGCTCGATGCCGCCTAAGATCCCGCCAACTCCCGGGGTAAGATTTCAGATTTTAAAGACTCCGCCTCCCGCCTGTGGCTGCCTATGAATGAAATCATTTTCTTATGCGCATTCTTTTTGTTCTTCTATTCCGCGTTTCCTTCTTTTATCTGCTATAGTTGTTTTTTACGAATACTATCCCTAAAAAACTGCTCTTTTCTATTTTTTATTTATGTTATTCAATGGTTTTTATTGTTGTTGTGTTTGTCTATTTTTTCACTCAGAGGATGAAGGGGGGACAACAGACGATACCCAGGAATGGCTGAATCTCCACCAACCTCCCAGCACCTCCACCAAGGACTCCAACGCCCCTCCCTCCCTAAACCTCCACGCCAATCTCTTAAGACCTCCATCAACCTCCAGTGATGCTTCCTCCTGACGTCTGTAATGACGCTTCATAATGTCAATAAACCCACGATGTTACGCTGAGTGAGGGCATCACCCCACCCACATGTAACGAGTTTATGTGTGTGTGTGTGTGTGTGTGTGTGTAAGATGCGCCAGGCGAGTCACCGAGACACAGCGGGTAAGTCCCAAGTAAACAGAGGCAAGAGGACTCCAACAGGTACACATTACCTGCCGTCTGGGGCCAGTACACACCTTCCTCTCCTTCTACAGTGTAAGAGTCCTGTCTGTCTGTCTGTCACACCAGGATACCTTATCACCTTCCAGTGCCCATGGTTGAGACATCCTACTTCTTTCTACAATGCATTACAAAATCCTTTCTACCCACGAATCCTGTCACGTCCATCCACTTTCTAAGTAACCAACTGAGGTCCCCCGTCCCCTCGCCCCGGTGTAAAGACCAGCTCCTTAAAGACCTCGTGTGTCCCGTGATAAGTCCTCTCTTTACCTTCCCCTTCCCTGATGACTCTAAGTGTCCCTCGTTCATCTTTTAGTTTCCACGACCCTCCCTCACGGCAAGTCCTCCTCTCCACCACCGACCACCTACCGATCTGTGGAGCCAATAGCCAACGTGTATTTACCTACCTACCAGAACCGTCAAATGACCATGTTACGGGCGGTGCTTCTCTCCCACAAGTGCCTGCATCCATAACACGGGGGATGAGACAGGTATATAAGTTAGAAAGGAAACAGGGCAACAATAAGAGATTCATAAATTTGGGTGGCGGCGTCTGACCTCAGGTTGGTTGGCGCCGTGGAGACTGTCCCCCTCCTCCCCATAACCTCCCATCACCATAACCCCTTCCCCTATTATCCCTTTACAACCCTTACTCTCCCCCCCCCCCCTGTCACACTCCCTGGGTTATTGGGTTAACCCGTGACAATTTATATTAAGTTTTACAACCCTCAACCATATTTCACAAAAAAGGTTGTCACTGCTTTGGTAGTAATAGTATTTTACAACCAAAATTCATATCCGAACTGGAACAATTTACAACTTCTGATCCTCAACCTTTACGATGAATAGAAATGACATTGTAGAGTACAAGCTATAATTTATAATCTATAATTAACCTTTTAACAACCTCTCATTCACAACTCCAGGCGCAAATGTCAAATCTTTATCGTGTTTATAACTCGTAGTTGTGTGAAAAATTACGTTCTGTGATTCACAACTCGACAACCTGTAGGCGTCCGTCATCCGCATCGTTACGTATACAAGAAATATACAGGTAAACTCCAGGCCAGTTACAAAAAGGTAAATATTTTACGGCGTCCACACAACCTGAAAACCTTCCACATGAAATATAAGAGAAACACGTCACAGGATCTTGTAGTAATGCTTGTAGGATGCGTAGGTTCGTTGCATCCTGGCCGTGGAGTTAATAATACGCAGATGTAGTGTATGTGTTGTATGTATATCTGGCTCTCGTGTTCAGGGTTGAGTGTGGTTGTGCATACTCACCACCCCGGCGGTACTGCTGCACACTGCTGCTGCTGTCGTTGCTGTTCTTACTGCTGCAGAAACCAACCCCGGCCCGCTCCTCCCCCCTCTCCCACACTCACTGGCTACACTTAAAACATTTTTATAATTATTATCTTCACATCAACAGACAGACAGAGAGAGCTCTCTATCATAACTTTCCTAGGTGGTGGTAGCGAGCTCTGGCTAGTCCTCTACACTTGTCATAAATAGGACACACTTTCTCTTTCCTTCTTTATCCAGGGACACCGTGTGCCTGTCTCTACCACATAGTGCCTGTCTCATCCACCACACCGTGTGCCTGTCTCATCCACCACACCATGTACCGTATCACTCCACTTGCTGCAACACGTACGGTATATTCTTATATACTCTCATAGGTTGTTCTCGGAGGGGCGGGTGAGGTCGACGCTCCCCGCCAGTGTGGGTTGTACCCATCTTGTGCTCCTGCTGGGGGAGGACCCAGCGGGCGGCGCCTTGCGGGCGTGCTGACCGCTCCTGACCCCGCAACGATGCGCTGACCTTCTGCCCCGCCGCCCCCACCCGCCCGGCACGCCCACCCCCGCCCACACTCACGCTCACCCGCCCTCCACCACGACCTGTCGTAACTTCGGAGCACGGCCAGGGTCCGGGTCACCCCTCCACCCAACACGACACCCGGACCCCAGCCACGCTCCCCACCCCCGCCGAACCTGGACCCCAGCCCCGCCCACCCTGGACCCCAACCGTGCTTCCCACCCCCGCCTACCCTGGACCCCAGCCACGCTCCCCACCCCCGTCCAACCTGGACCCCAGCCACGCTCCCCACACCCCCCCCCCCCCGCCTACCCTGGACCCCAGCCACGCCCCCGCCCACCCTGGACCCCAATCACGCTCCACCCCATCCACCCTGGACCCCAGCCACGCTCCCCACCCCCGCCCACTCTGGACCCCAGACACGCTCCCCACCGCCCGTCCTCCCCTGACACACAAGTCAACCTCCCCACCCCACCCACTCAGGACCCCTGCCAAGCTCTCCACCCCCGCCAACCCCGGACCCTAGGCACGCTCCCCACCCCCGTCTCACCACCACCACCACAGCACCACTACCACAGCCAAAGCACTCATGGGGCCACACCAATACTACAGTACCACAGCCAAAGCACTCATGGGGCCACACCAATACTACAGTACCACAGTCCTCGCGGGGCCACACCACTACCACAATCCTCTTGGGGTCACACCTCAACCACAGTCCTCCTTGGGCCACGTCACCATTACTACAGTCATCCTGGGCCCATACCACTACCACAGTCATCCAGGGGCCACACCACCACCACAGTCATCCTGGGGCCACACCACTACCATAGTCATCCTGGGGCCACACCACTACCACAGTCATCCAGGGGCCACACCACCACCACAGTCATCCTGGGACCACACCACCACCACAGTCATCCAGGGGCCACACCACCACCACAGTCATCTTGGGGCCACACCACCATCACAGTCATCCTGGTGCCACACCACCACCACATTCGTCTTGGGGCCACACCACCACCACAGTCATCCTGGGGCCACACCATCACCACATTCGTCTTGGGGCCACACCACCACCACAGTCATCCTGGGGCCACACCACCACCACAGTCATCCTGGGGCCACACCACCACCACAGTCATCCTGGGGCCACACCACCACCACAGTCATCCAGGGGCCACACCACCACCACAGTCATCCTGGGGCCACACCACCACCACAGTCATCCTGGGGCCACACCACCACCACAGTCATCCTGGGGCCACACCACCACCACAGTCATCCTGGGGCCACACCACCACCACAGTCATCCTGGGGCCACACCACCACCACATTCGTCTTGGGGCCACACCACCACCACAGTCATCCTGGGGCCACACCACCACCACAGTCATCCTGGGGCCACACCACCACCACAGTCATCCAGGGGCCACACCACCACCACAGTCATCCTGGGGCCACACCACCACCACAGGAAATGTAAAAGAAGTTACTGTAGTGTTTACCCCCACCATCACCCTCACAGTGCCACACCACGAACACGTCTCTCCTCCCTACCCCCCCCTTCCCTCCCTCTCTCTCCCCTCCACCTCATGACACGCTACAACCCTTCCCCCCCCCCCCTTCCCCATCCCTCATAAAGGACATGCCACAACCCGCCCCAGGTCACGCTATCACCCCTCCCCCCAACACCGCCACCACCAGACCACAACACCCCCCCCCCTCTCCCCAACACAGTTTAACCCCACCGTTTACCTCACAACCATTTCTCATTAACACGCACCTTCATTCTAGCACGCGCGCAAAAAAAAATATACATATATACATTCATACATAGAGTATACATATATCTACCACCTCGTTTATACCTGCTAACTTCACTACTGTACCTGTTCGTTACCTGGGCAATACCTCATCTCTACTTGGTATTTAATGAGGACAAAAAAGTATGCATAATGTAGAAACTTTTATATCACAAAGGTCATCATTCATCGCTAACACCATACAGTCAGTACGTATTCATTTATTCACACTGGTAAAAAAAAATGAATAATACATATAATACTCAGTTAATAAGAGTCTAGGTTCACGTATACATAGTTATTAGGTGTAGATTCATGTGTACATAATTAACAAGACTCTTGGTTCATGTATACATAGTTAACAAGACTCTAGATTCATGTATACATAATTAACAAGACTCTTGGTTCACGTATACATAGTTAATAGGTGTAGATTCATGTATACATAATTAACAAGACTCTTGGTTCATGTATACATAGTTAATAAGACTCTAGGTTCACGTATACATAGTTAATAAGACTCTAGGTTCACGTATACATAGTTAATAGGTGTAGATTCATGTGTACATAATTAACAGGACTCTTGTTCATGTATACATAGTTAATAAGACTCTAGGTTCATGCATACATAGTTAATAAGACTCTAGGTTCATGTATACATAATTAACAAGACTCTTGGTTCATGTTTACATAGTTAATAAGACTCTAGGTTCATGTATACATAATTAACAAGACTCTTGGTTCATGTATACATAGTTAATAAGACTCTAGGTTCATGTATACATAATTAACAAGACTCTTGGTTCATGTATACATCGTTAATAAGACTCTAGGTTCATGTATACATAGTTAATAAGAGTAGGTTCATATATACATAGTTAATGAGACTCTAGGTTCATGTATACATAGTTAATAAGACTAGGTTCATGTATACATAGATAAGAAGTCTAGGTTCATGTATAAATACTAAGTCTAGGTTCATGTATACATAGTTAATAAGACTCTAGGTTCATGTATACATAGATAAGAAGTCTAGGTTCATGTATACATAGTAAGAGTCTAGGTTCATGTATACATACTAAGTCGAGGTTCATGTATACATACTAAGTCGAGGTTCATGTATACATACTAAGTCTAGGTTCATGTATACATACTAAGTCGAGGTTCATGTATGCATACTAAGTCGAGGTTCATGTATACATACTAAGTCGAGGTTCATGTATACATACTAAGTCGAGGTTCATGTATACATACTAAGTCGAGGTTCATGTATACATACTAAGTCGAGGTTCATGTATGCATACTAAGTCGAGGTTCATGTATACATACTAAGTCGAGGTTCATGTATACATAGTCATCAAGATTATAGGTTAGGTTAGGTTAGGTTAGGTTAGGTTAGGTTCACTTTCATATAGAACGTTTAAACACACTTCAACCAAACAACAAAACACACAAACAAACAACAATTACACCCATTATCTCCATTCACCCACTTCTATACATCATTATCACCCATTATCACCATTCACCCATTTCTATACACAATTATCACCCATTATCTCCCTTCACCCACTTCTATACACCATTATCACCCATTATCACCATTCACCCATTTCTATACACCATTATCACCCATTATCTCCCTTCACCCATTTCTATACACCATTATCACCATTCACCCATTTCTATACACCATTATCTCCATTCACCCATTTTTATACACCATTATCACCCATTATCACCATTCACCCATTTCTATACACCATTATCTCCATTCACCCATTTCTATACACCATTATCTCCATTCACCCATTTCTATACACCATTATCACCCATTCACCCATTTCTATACACCATTATCTCCCTTCACCCATTTCTATACACCATTATCTCCATTCACCCATTTCTATACACCATTATCTCCATTCACCCATTTCTATACACCATTATCACCCATTATCACCATTCACCCATTTCTATACACCATTATCTCCATTCACCCATTTCTATACACCATTATCTCCCTTCACCCATTTCTATACACCATTATCACCATTCACCCATTTCTATACACCATTATCACGGTTCATGTTCCACAAAGCGACTTTTCACTAGTTGGTGTTTAGGACCTTTTATCTTCTTTGCATGTTCAGTGTCTCTCTCTCTCTCACTGTCTCTTCCTGTCTCTACTATCATCCTCTCTCTCTCTCTCTTCCTCCCTCTACCATCTTTCTCTCTCAACTTTTATTCTCTCTCTCTCTCTCTCTCTCTACTTTCATTCTGCTACCGTACGTGGATTCAGGCAGACCGACAGTTTAATTATTTCCCCGCGTCCAGTTCAACTCAGTTTTCACACCGCTCACAGTTCATACAGTTCCGTCATTACCAGTCACTTCAGTTTTTGCTCACGCCCAGTCATTACACAGTCACCACTTAAGGGTTTTCACCAGTTCACCCCCAGTTCATTTACTGTCACCGCAAACATACAGTCACTTAAAAGCTTTTCACAGTCACACCCAGTCACTGTCACCAACTGTCACCCACCATAAGACAGTCACCGCCACAGCACAGACAGTCACCATCACAACAATGACTGTCACCTCAAGTCACTGTCACCACTATAACACAGTCACTTTAAATGTTCACCGTCACGATCATTTTCACCACCACAACACACAAATCACTATCATCACAACACACACGTCACTATCCCCACAACACACACGTCACTATCATCACAACACACACGTCACTATCCCCACAACACACACGTCACTATCACCACCACAACACATCATATAACCATCACAACACACGTCAATATCACCACAACACACACGTCACTATCACCACAACAACACATCATATAACCATCACAACACACGTCACTATCACCACAACAACACATCACTATAACCACCACAACAACACATGTCACTATCACCACAACAACACATCACTATAACCACCACAACAACACATGTCACTATCACCACCACAACACATCACAAGAGACGACAATATCACCACAACAGTCACTGACACCATCACAACACACACGTCACCATCACCACCACAACAAACACGTCACTATCACCACCACCACCACCACACACACATATCACTATCACCACCACAACAGTCACGACCACTCATTGTCACCACCATCCACAGCCTACCTCATCAACTCAACACACAGAATAAATTTTAGCAACAACATTTGACATTTCCCTCCACGCCGACAACGATTTTCACCATGGAAAAGTTTGCCTTGCCTCTTGCACCAGCATCTAGTCATTACGGCACAGCGTACAGTTCTACCAGCTAACATTTAACACCACACATAATTTTTTTTTTTTTTTTACAATTTGCATCATTGAATTTTGGTGAAATTTGGCCTACCTTACCTGCCTATCTACCTGGTGTTGTCAACTAATTAACTACACAACATTGGCTACCGTACTGTCATAATACTTCAATATTCTAACATTGTAAACATTAACTTAAGGGACTTTTTAATATCATTCTAGTCACCACATACTATTAAACATTCTAACACTCATTCAATACATCATAACATCCTTCTTCAGTATCTATAATCAAAACATACTAACATATCATTCACATACAAACACAACAACAACATTCTATCGACAACCAACGTCACTATTAAACATCACAACATTCTCAACACCTACAACATCCTTTATAACCAAACACCACAACCCACAACCTAAATCCTTCTATACATCATTTCTACAACCAGAACGATAGTGATTTTTTTTTTTAATTTTCTTCTCACTGTCAACATCATATTTACTCTTCCATCTAAATCAACAATAATTTATATGAAGAAAAATAGATGCAAACTATAATTATTTGCCTTCACAATCACTATTACCTCCCCCCCCCCGTCACAATCATCACTATTCTTTCTCATAATTATCACTATTCTTTCTCACACTCAACACCATTATCCTTTCTCACATTCACCACTATTCTTTCTGACAATCACCACCACTATCCTCATTCACAATCACCACCATCCTTACAATCACAACAATTTCTCCACTTTACAATCACCACGATTCATCTTCACAGTCACCACTTATCTCACAATTCCAACCACTCACGTCCAACACTCACAACTATACGTACCACAATAATTTCTACCAACCACTCACAAGCACAACCTCACAACCACCATCTCACAAGCACCACCTCACAACCACTCACAAGCACCACCTCACAACCACTCACAAGCACCACCTCACAACCACCACCTCACAACCACTCACAAGCACCACCTCACCATCTATTCCTCTCCCTCATAATAAAGCTCCTCCTGTCCCTCACAACTCACCATCTCTCTCTCACTTACTTCCCTCTCCTCTCACACTACCCCCCCCCCCCCCGCCACCACGTCTCTCTCTCACTCAGTCACACACCTCACCTCGCCCCTCACCATTACCTCCCCCTCTCCTCGTCACATGTCCCTCACACATTCCCGGGCAGGACTTGGACTTGGGTCGTGTGGTGTGGCCATCCTCACAACGTTCACCCACAACATAAGCCTAGAAGGTCTCCCACCAAAGAGACAGCCTACCCTTCCCCCCCCCCCCACTATCCTTACAACAAAACCCTACCAACGATGGTCACAATCCCCACCGACCCACACCTCCACCCCCGACCCACCATCCTCACAAGGGCAGCCCCTGGACCCACCCTCACACCAACCACTCACCCGCGACCCACCTCTGCTGACCCAGCAGGCGGGTGGTGGGTGGGTCCTCCCCTCTACCACCCACCCCACCCTCTTCCCCGCCTCATCCACACCCCCACCATTCCCCATTTCCCCATCACTGACTTCTGCTGAACTTTGCAACAGTTAACCCATGACTAAAAATAATAGTATATTTTTTTATCGAACACTTTCTGTAATGAATGGGGGTGGATGAATGACGCAACCCACCCAGGACGAGAGGACCCACCTCTAACCCACCTCGACCCACAAGAACCAAGGTGACAACTCACTTTCCTGTTTAACTGACAATTTTCCTTTTATTTTGGAAAAAGAGTATTGATCTCCTGACAGTGAGTGGAGACTGGCGGGACCTTGTTGTTGACTGAGCGGCCGAGGCCCACTGTCACCAGTCACCACTGTAGACTGAGAGGTGGGTGAAGGTGGGCTCGCCCCCTGCCCACCTCGCTCACGCTAACGTCACCCTCACCCCAGGATTAGAGTGGATGAGTGGGAATAAGCGGGTTAGGTCGCCATCACCGACACTGTCCTGGAGTGGACGTTGGACTGTTCAAGACCTCGGCCAGTAAAATTATGTACAGGTGGTGTGGTGGTGTTGCAGATGATGATGAGTGAGGTAGTACGCCAGGTAGGGATCAGGGGCAGCGCTAAACTTAGCCACGAGCCCTGACACGGTGCCACTGAGTGCCACGGGCCGCTATGACGAAATGACTCGTGTTCCGTGGCAGCGTAAGGCTCACAATCCCGCGCCTCGCTCGCCACCGCTCACCTCGCCTCCGCCACTGAGAGCGCGCTTCTACACAGACACGCTCACAATAACACACTATAAACACAAACTCATATTAAACCTACACGTTAAACAATTTGATTGCTTATCCTCTTCCCCTCCAGACTTTCATTGTTGCGTTAACTCAAAAATCTTATGTGTCCTTGTACTCTTGCACTGAATTTACCATCTTCGCTTAGCTGGTTCCATGTCACTAAGGCTTGTATATCACTTTAGAGACTGTGATTAGTCTCCACTAGCACTGTATGTTCAAGTATTAGCAGTTACCAGTCACGTGTTCATTCTTCCCCACATTTCGACAACTTTGTATACCTGAACAGTGGTTAAATTGATCCGATCTCTAACGCGAGCGGCACCCAAACAGTCACGGTTCCAATATTCCTTGGCAACCACTGAAAACATTGAAAACACTCCACTACTAGTACGTAAAGTTCATTTGTTCCCTATGAAAGAGTATGTTTTTTAATCAGAGCTCACACACAAACAAGTTCAGTTCCCAAAAACTTGCGATTGCACATTCATGAAACCGTTTATGACAAAGTTTGGCTGCGAGTTGTGGCGACACTCGGGCGTTTCAGAAGACTGCGTTGCTGTTTTCACTCAGATCCAGTCTGCTCACAGCAAAAGGAGGCTGGATAAGAGAACGCATCTTTTCGCGAAGGTTTATTTTAAAAACGATGTTCTAAGCATTTTCTCTGGTATTTTTTGCTTTCTTAATTTGACAAATACATATACCATCATCACTATGTAATTTTTTAGGCTGTTATTTCAAAATTCTTGTAAAAGCGAAAATATTTCAACAGTAAAATTCGGCAATATCCTGTCGGTACCCAGACGGAAATTATTCATCACTACTATATATTAGCGTTTACAAAAAACACCTAACAAAGTTATTTTTTTATACTTGCATATCACTCGGCGTAATTTAGCACTGATTGTTTCTGAATTTCATAAAATTTCGACCGTTAGTTTCCGTAGCACTATTAGTTCTCGCGAAAAGTGATGTTGGCGCGGTTTGGTGTAATCAGCTGGGGTAGAGGAGGCGGCTGTGAGAGACTGGTGAGGCCCGTCCTGCGATGTGGGAGGAGGACTGCACATGCCACCTACCACTCACACACCCACTACATACACCCACTTTCCCCCGCCCTGCATACTGCCCACCGCCCGCAATTCAGGGACTTCAAACTTCCCACCCACTTTGGCGCCAACTTTAGCGCGCGAAAATTTGACTCAACTTGGATGACCGCGTGCTACCAAAATAACAGCAAAACTTATCCAAAACAAACAAAAATAGGTGGAACTATGGAAAATGTGCTTTCAGTGTATGCTGAAAGTTGTCCTTCCTTCAGTAGGCCTGAACAGCAGGCCTGCTTGCTGTAGGCCTACACTTAGTTCTAAATCACGGCGACAGTGGTGTGCTGGCCTGCCGCGACACCCCCTCCTCCCCCCCCGGCCTGCCCGACCCTGGCCGCCCGGGCTAGCGAGGTGGTCGGTGTAGGCGGTGGTCGGCCAGGCGGAAGCCTCGCTATAGCGGCCGCCAGCATGACATCGGCGGCCTCGCCTCATGAGTCGGCGTCACATGTGTCCCGCACACACCATTGCTGCCGCACCCCGACACCCTGGCCAGGGGGTCAACCCGCCCTCATCTGTGGTCACACCCCCGCCCTACCATGGCCAGGGTCAACGGGGCCCGGGTATGGGCGTGGGTGGGCGGCAGGACGGTGGTGCAGGCCGCGGCCAGACTGCGTGGCCCCCCGCACCAGCACCGCCCAAGTCAGGGTGGAGAGAATCGGACACAGTCTGGGTTTCTCGTGTAGTGCGCTGCTCGTCCGCCTTCCCTCACGTCCCTGCCGGGGTTTCCACCACCACCACATTCTGACAACACCCTGCACGACGCCCACCCTGCACGCCCACGCCAGGCACGGCTGCACCCACCACGACGCCCGCCCTCCACCCCACCCGCCCACCCCTACCTAACCTGCCGCCTCCTGCCCTCGCACACACACACACGCACGCACGCACACACACACACACTCCTGCCCACCACAACCTATTAATACCAAACTTTTATAAACAGTTGCACGTAAAATACCATTGCCACCCACACACCATGCACGATCATACATTGCACGTACACACCATACACGGTCATATACTTCACGCACACACCATGCACGTCATACACTGCACGCACACATAATGCACGTCATACACTGCACGCACACATCATGCACGTCATACACTGCACACACACATTATGCACGTCATACACTGCACGCACACATCATGCACATCATACACTGCACGCACACATCATGCACGTCATACACTGCACGCACACATCATGCACGTCATACACTGCACACACACATCATGCACGTCATACACTGCACGCACACATCATGCACATCATACACTGCACGCACACATTATGCACGTCATACACTGCATGCACACATCATGCACGTCATACACTGCACGCACACATCATGCACGTCATACACTGCACGCACACATTATGCACGTCATACATTGCACGCACACATAATGCACGTAAACATCATGCACGTCATACACTGCACGCACACAATGCACGTCATACACTGCACGCACACATCATGCACATCATACACTGCACGCACACATTATGCACGTCATACACTGCACGCACACATCATGCACGTCATACACTGCACGCACACATTATGCACGTCATACACTGCACGCACACATCATGCACGTCATACACTGCGCACACATATCATGCACGTCATACAATACACGCACACATGCACGCTCTTGCATTCTTCATGCACGTAATAGCGCATGTACACTAATGCACGCACTCTACAAATACACACTACTCACCATTGCACGCACGGACCATGTACACCCACACAATTGCACAAACCCCCTTCACGTACACCGTCACGCCCTCGCCAGTGTCTGCACACACGATGCATGTACACACACGTATAACATGCGCACATACCATGGAAGCACACGATTACACACACACACACACACACTGTTGCGTGCGCGCACACACACACACACGTCCCTTCACGCACACACCACCATGTGCATATACTATCAAGCACATAAACTACCACACGCAAACATTGCACCACGCACACATTTCCAAACGCACTTACCACTACATCTAGAAATCATACACACACCACCACACGCACATACCACCCCACGCACACAACCACATGCTCTCACCACACACACACAAACTCCACTACCACAATCACACCACTAACACACACGCACGCACACACACACACACACACACACACACCACAACATTCAAAGACCACTGCACGTACACATTACCTCACGCACACACCTGCGCTGGCTCACACCGCCACACACACGCACACACACACACACACAGACGTAGGCTCTCTCTCTCTCTCTCTCTCTCTCTCTCTCTCTCTCTCTCTCTCTCACACACACACACACGGGCTATCTCTAGCACGCATTTACACACACACACACACACACACACACACGTTGTCTGTCTCTCTCTCTCTCTCTCTCTCACTATCTCACAAATACAAACACACGCACGCGCACCACCTCACTTGAACTTTCCTCACAACGGCGCATGACTGTAACCTGACGCATCACAAGTACACAGGGCGACGCATGCCGTGTGTACCTGGGCTATATTACGGTGCTTGGTTTAATGTACCTGCGTACCTTAACTTGGCCTCTGGAGTACGATAACTTAGCCTCTGGAGTACGATAACTTTGTCTCTTGAGTACGATAACTTTGCCCCTTGCGTACGATAGCTTAACGGTGGAGTACGATAACTTTGCCCCTTGCGTACGATAACTTTGCCCTTGCGTACGATAACTTTGTCTCTTGAGTACGATAACTTTGCCCCTTGCGTACGATAGCTTAACCCGTGGAGTACGATAACTTTGTCTCTTTGAGTACGATAACTTTTTCTCTTGAATACGATAATTTTGCCTCTTGGGTACGATAACTTAGCCCCCTTGAATATTATAGACTTAACCCTTGAGAACGCTAACTTAATTCGCTTGAGTACGATAATTTAACCCCTTTGAGTACGATAACCTAACCCCCTTGAGGAATTAGGGGTTATCGTACTCAAAGCGATTTAATCATCATACTCAAGGGGGGCAAAATCATCATACTCAAAGGGCTAAGTCATCATACTCAAGAGAGCTAAATCATCATACTCAAAGGGCTAAGTCATCATACACAAGGGAGCTAAGTCATCATACTCAAAGGGCTAAGTCATCATACACATTACCATTCACGTAACAAACACGTTTTACACTACTATTCGCCTCATCTGAATAACAACACCGACCTATTCATTAACACACTATACATAACTCAAGAACACATATGTATATCTTCATAGGGCAGGTAAGGACAGTATACATAACCTAACACCTGTAGGGAAGGTATACAATGATATTAGTATTCAGAACGTGATGACTTGGGGAGGCAGGTAGATGGGGAGGGAGGTGGGTGGGTACTGGGTAGGTAAGGGGAGGGAGGAGGGAGGAGGGGAGAGGGGAGAATTACCATACGTAATCTGTGCTCCCTATTACCCTCAATTTGCTGCCCCATTACCATACGTAATTGGTGTAAACATTACCCATTTGAGTTATATATCGTCATACTATTTGTCTTGGCTATAATTATGTTTACGATGGTGTTTTATTTACATCCATAACATCGACTATTTCCTCCTTCCCCCGGGTTGATGTGTGTCTGGTTTATACTACTTAGTGGTTTAATTGTGTTTTAGTATGGTAATTAAGGTTTATTTATGTGTTTTATGCTCATCCTATATATATTATTCGACTTAAATCTTTCATAGTATTTAGGATATTTTATTAAACATTAGTTATATACATTATGTTAGCACCCTGTTTATATTATACCGAATTTGTGTATATTATGGTGTTTTTTGCTATTATAAACATTACAGATACATATATATAATCCTTTAACTATATACATTTGCCTCCTGGGGATAATAGTGCTCTTAATATATATAAATACATTATAAACATTGGCTATCTGTGTTCCCGTACACTATTTCCTGGTGCAAACAGACAATGACTATACACATCAAGCAATTTATATTAACCCACCTAATGTTTACTATCACATATAAACAAAACCAATTTGAATTATCGTAATGTATATAGCGATAAACAACCCATTTGAGCCATCAGTGTTTATATTACCGCTATTTGCTTATTATGGTGCATCCTAATGGTGTATAATGAAGGGCACCGTAACCACTATTCATTATTATAAATTAATGGGCTCTTAATGGTCGTTTCCCGGTAATTATAAAGGCGTCTAATGGTGTGATGTAACTACCGTATCAACTACCTGTTGATTGGATGCCTGATTACCTTGTGTTAATTTGTGTACAGGTGAAGATAATAATAATAATAATAATAATAATAATAATAATAATAATAATAATAATAATACAATAAAAATAATAACAGAAAAATAATAACAGAAAAACAATAATAATGATAATAATAATAACAATAAAAAAAAAATAATAATAATAAAAATATAAGTAATAATGATGCTAATGACAACAATAACAACACTGGACTAACAACCTTAACAACACTGGACTAACAACCTTAACAACAGTACAATACCTGCCCCATAGAATAAAACCAATTCGGCCCACCTCATCATCGTGAGCTGATTGGCCGACACACCTGCAATAAACAACCTCGCTACGTGACGTCTGTACCCTCATGTCTATGGGTACAGGGCGTATTGCGTAATAGGCGTACCCGAGTGCAACTATAAAGGAGGTGGGGTAGGGTTGGGGTAAGGTGGGGTGGGGTGAGGGATGGGGTGGGCTGGGGTCTTCTTTAAATACCCATTAATGGTTGGCTATTAATGGGGAACCTAGTAATCCATGGGTCGTAATTTTTGTGTACAGTTGCAGTAAATAATGGGATTGTGAAGCCTATTTATGATAATGGGGGTAATTAAAAAAAAAACATTAAATTTATGATACGGTAAGGGGAGTCAAAGCCTAACCATTATTTAATTACTCAACACTAATGACCTACACTAATTTGCACTCCCTAGAACTCATTATGTATGTCATTACTGAGTGCCTATTACACCCTATTATACAGTATTAATAGGTCCTCTAACAACCTACAGTACAAATAATGTCTCGTTAATGGTGAACCTTACCGTCTATTACAGCACGTTAATTGGCTGCCTCTATGTCCCATCATGGCACTTAATCACCAATTACAACCACTTAATGGGCTTCCTCGACGCCATTAGCTCATTCAATGGACCACCTCTAAAGAACCCATTAAACAACTTTTAATGAACTACTCCCACCGCCCATTATGTCTGCCTCTCTTAGAATGGGCTGCCCTCATAACCCATTATGTCACTTAATGGGCGTCATGGGTGCACCATTCATTAGCGGTGCACGCCATGGCGGGCTCCATAATTAGTGTACCCAGCTAGCATCAATTATGGCACGGGCCGTACCCTGCTATGTGGGATTATGGAGGGTGGCCCCCCACACCGCCCCAGGCAGACGGCTCTCTCTCTCTCTCTCTCTCTCTCACCTGCATACTGCTCTCTCTCACTCTCTCTCTCTCCTCTCTGTATTTCTCTCAGTCTCTCTCTCACTCTACCTGCATACAGCTCGTCCTCTCTCTCTCTCTCTATCTCTCTGTCTGATTTTATCCACCTAACTTAGTGATCTCTCTCTCTCTCTCTCTCTCTCTCACCCTACCTGCATACTGCTCTCTCTCTCTCTCTCTCTCACCCTACCTGCATACTGCTCTCTCTCTCTCTCTCTCTCTCTCTGTCTCTCTCTCACCCTACCTGCACACTGCTCTCTCTCTCTCTCTCTCTCTCTCTCTCTCACCCTACCTGCACACTGCTCTCTCTCTCTCTCTCTCTCTCTCTCTCTCGTTCATCATATTCCCAGTTTATTTTGTCCTCTGTTTTTATTCCCATTCATCATTTACTCATTTTCTGTTTTTCTCTTTATTCTTTTCCTTTCATATTTTCATTATAAATTAGCATACATGAACCATTGTTCACCATCGTTCAACATTTTTAAGAAGCATTTATTCATCAGCATTCAGGAATTGTTCAGCATTCTTTACTGTTCAGCCTTGTTCAGTATTGCCTCATCATTTCCTCAGTACTGTTCAGCATGATTCACCAACAGTTCAATTTGATTCAGCATTATCCGACATAAATTCAGCCTGAGTTCAGCATGGCTTCAGCATTAGTTCAGCAGGTCTCTCCTACACGCGCTCCTGCCTCAGCTGCTGCTGTTCAAAACTGTTCAGCATAGTAATGGCATTTTCCACCCGCGTTCACTATCCGTTCACCTCCCAAACCCGTCTACATTTTTTTCTCTTTATATATATATTTTTTTGTATTCCGAGGCCACGCCCATGGTAGAGTTACTACGCCCACCTTAACAGTCCACTACGCCCATGATCATTAGTCCACAACGCCCACGATAGCTCGCTAGTCCTCATGATAACTCGTTACGCCCACCTTAACAGTCCACTACGCCCATTGTTCACTAAGCCCACGATAACTCGCTAGCCCATGATATCTCACCACGCCCACGACCATTGTTTCATGGGCAAATCTTTATTCCCGATCGACTAATACGACCATAGACAAGGGTTCGCCCGCCCGTACGCCCACGAATTAGCTGAGTTAGCACGGGAGTCACGCCCACATGCGCCCACTCACCAGCGCTATCTACAGTCAAGGACGTGTATGTTTTTGCAAACACACGCGCACTGTACACTTATACACACGCACGCGTATGGACATGTCCACACACACACGCACACACACACACACATGGTTCAGTGCATGTGTACACAAGCATGCGTGTGGACATGCTTGCTTGTGTGTAGATATACCTTTTGAAATGCATACATGTACCTATTATGTATATATACATATTAACACACACACACACACAAATATATAGCAGTTGTAGCTCCAGCACACACACACACACACACACACACACACACACACAAATATATAGCAGTTGTAGCTCCAGCACACGCACACGCACACGCACACGCACACACACACACACTCTCACACACACACACACACACACACTCACACACACACACACTTCGTACCCACATCCGGGAACTGTGTGCACCTGAAATCACGGCACCCCGTATGTACACCACCCAGACGCACACACGCACACATTGCTTACGTAAAAGCACTCACAACATGACTTGGCTCACATCCAGACCCTGCCAGCGCTCACAGAGGCTCAAAATGTAAGCGCTGGGAGCTCAAAATACGGCGAACACTCCCTTGCCTGCCTCCCTCTCTCCTCCTCCTCCTTCTTCTTCCTCCTTCTACTTCTTCTCCTCCTCCTCCTCCTGCGCGCTGGTTGCCCGCTTCTTCAACCTACCAGACAACGCTAAACTTAAAACGCCCATAAACCTGCGCATTCCAACGCCCACACGCCCACGCCTCTTGACATATCACCTCCATGCCTATTGGTCAACCACACCGCGCCCTCATGGTTAGGTTGCACCACGCCCATGATAACTATATACGCCCATGACAACAGCACCACGCCCCCGATACCTACATATGCCCAAGATAACAACACCACGCCCATGACACCAACACCACGCCCATGACACCAACACCACGTCCATGACACCAACACAACGCCCATGACACCAACACCACGCCCACGATAATTACACCACGCCCACGATAACTACACCACGCCCATGACAACAGTACAGTATCTAAGTAATTATTATTATTTACTTATGATGAGACTGACAGGAAGGATGTAAGTTAAGTTGAGTTAAGTTAAGTTAGGTTAAGTTAGGTTAAGTTAGGTTAGACATCCGATACTTTTATAAGTAATATGTGTCTGTTTAAGTATGTGTACTAGTCTACGTACACCCATTGTAAGTAACTCTTGCTCATTATGTATACGGAAATGTACACACGCTGGCATTCATATAGATGTACATAAACAAAACACACACACACACACACACACACACACACACACACACACACACACACACACCTTTCACAACCACATAAACTTACATTTTGATCATAATTTATTCCACCTCACAACCACAATATTTCCACCACAATCCTACACAACCACACCACAACCCTACCACAACCCTACCACATCCCAACACAACCCCTTACCATACCAAACACAACCTCAAAATCCTACCACACAACCCTACCACACGCTATAAAACCCTATTACCACCACAAAATCCCACAATCCAACCACACAACTTCACAACACCATCACAACCCCCCACACCACCACTACCACAACCCCCCCCACACCACCACCGCCCCCCTCCCACAATCCCAGAACACCCCCACCCAAGCTCCCCCCCTCCCCCCCCCCACACATTTAAACAGACCCTCCCCCTCCCCTCCTGCCACCCGCACCCCAGCGCTCTCTCTCTCTCTCTCTCTCTCTCTCTCTCTCTCCTCTTCTCTCTCTCCCGCTCTCTCTTTCACCAGATCCTCCTCCCATCGCTAACAGCTCTCTCTCTCTCTCTCTCTCTCTCTCTCTCTCTTCAATACATTACCCGCCTTCTATCACCAAGTCTCTCTCTCTTTCTCTCTCTCTCTCTCTCCCACTAATTCTTTCCTCCTCTCTCCCTACCTCCCCGTTTCTCTTATATCTTCTATTCCTTTCCCCCGTTCGTTCTCTCGCTCTCTTACTTCATCCTCTCTCTCTCTCTCTCTCTTTCTCATTATCTGCTTTACTTCCTCCTTCCCCCCCTCTCTCTCTCTCTCTCTTCCATCACCTCCTTCTCCCTCTCTCTCTCTCTCCTTGACCCTGTCTCTGTCTCTCCCACCACCACCTACCTGTCTCCCTTTCTCTCTCTCTCTCCTCTCTGTACCTCTCTCTTCTGTGTTTGTTTATCTGTTTCTCTCCTGTCTGTCTGTCTCTTGTCTATCTCTCAGTCTCTGTCTCCTCCTGTCTCTCTGTCTCTCTCTCTGTCTCTCTCTTACACCACCAACCCACCAACACATGCGCGTTTAATCGTTCACTCAGTTTGCTTTTAGTCAGACGAAACTCAAAGGAATGACACGAAATCCAATGAAATATTCTGCCTTCACCACGTACCCTTTTAACCCCCCCCCCCTCTCCCACCCACCCCCCCCCCCTGAACCCACCCCCACCCACCCACCAACCCACCCAACCCACCCCTGGTCTACTCCAACCCAACGCCTTCAGCTCTCATGTTGGGTCGACTGATTATTCCCCTCCCAAGACACACACACACACACCATCCCGTCCCGCGCTCAGCTATCAACCCATTAGTTGGTCTGTTTAGGTCTTGGGTTTATTTGGGAAGTTGAGAATCGCGTTTTGGTATGTAGGTTTTTGAGTGTGTTTGCGTGAGTTTGTTGATGTTAATGTGGTTGTAACTGTGTTTGTTTAAGGTGTATGGATTGGGGGGGGGGGTGGTGGTGGTGTTTGTTTGTTTGTGCATGATTGTATTTGTTTGGTAGGTTAGTTTGTTTGTGCTGAATTTCAGTGTTTGTGTTTGTTTACGTTGTTTATGGAAGTTACTCAAGCTCCGTGTATGTGTGTATGTGTGTGTGTGTGTGTGTTCTAAAGACTAGTAAAAAAGCACAAAAAACACAATATCCACACAAACACACACATACATACATACATACATACACACAAACACATTCGTTCGCACAACTCGATAAACAAACGAAGAAACAAACAAACTGTCTCATCACGCGTGCGTCTACATTCTGGCGGCCGGTCCTCACACGTACACACACACGTACACACACACGTACACACACGTACACACACTCCCTCCACCAACACTCTCCTAGCCTCAACCCAGACACACAACCAAACCCACACCACGTTATACAACCACACAACCAATACATAGACAGACAGACACAGACAGACAGACAGACAACATAACCTTACACTGACAGACAGACAGACAACATAACCTTACACAGACAGACAGACAACATAACCTTACACTGACAGACAGACAGACAACATAATCTTACACAGACAGACAGACAGACAACATAATCTTACACAGACAGACAGACAGACAACATAACCTTACACTGACAGACAGACAGACAACATAACCTTACACAGACAGAAGGACAGACAACATAACCTTACACAGACAGACAGACAGACAACACTAATCTTACACAGACAGACAGACAACATAACCTTACTCAGACAGAAGGACAGACAACATAACCTTACACAGATAGACAGACAGACAACATAACCTTACACAGACAGACAGACAGACAGCATAACCTTATACAGACAGACAACATAACCTTACACAGACAGACAACACTAATCTTACACAGACAGACAGACAACATAACCTTACTCAGACAGAAGGACAGACAACATAACCTTACACAGACAGACAACATAACCTTACACAGACAGACAACATAACCTTACACAGACAGACAGACAACATAACCTTACACAGACAGACAGACAACATAACCTTACACAGACAGACAGACAACATAACCTTACACAGACAGACAGACAGACAGACAACATAACCTTACACAGACACAGACAACATAACCTTACACAGACAGACAGACAGCATAACCTTACACACAGACAGACAGACAACATAACCTTACACAGACAGACAGACAACATAACCTTACACAGACAGACAGACAACATAACCTTACACAGACAACATAACCTTACACAGACAGACAGACAACATAACCTTACACAGACAGACAACATAACCTTACACAGACAGACAACATAACCTTACACAGACAGACAACATAACCTTACACAGACAGACAGACAGAAACATAACCTTACACAGACAGACAGACAACATAACCTTAGACACAGACAACATAACCTTACACAGACAGACAGACAGACAACATAACCTTACACAGACAGACAGACAACATAACCTTACACAGACAGACAGACAACACTAACCTTACACAGACAGACAGACAACATAACCTTACACAGACAGACAGACAGACAGACAACATGCAACATTAGACAAACAAACAACACACCCTAGAACAAACAAACAACCTTATACAACACAAACAACAACACAAACAAATACAACAACACAAACAAATACAACAACACAAACAACATGAACAAATGAAACAACGGCAAAAACTGTGTGATATTGGATCAGGTGTGTGTGTGTGTGTACCTGTGTGTGTGTGAGTACATACCTCTGTGTATGTATGTGCGTGTATATCTGTGTGTGTGTGTGTGTGTGTGTACCTGTTCCTGTACGTCTTTATGTAAATGAACGTATATGTGCGTTCGTTTGTGTACATGTATGTATGAATATGTGTGGTGTGTGTGTTTGTTTCTATAGCTGTACGTGTTTAGATGTGTGTGCATTTGCGTGTGTACATATATCTAATGTGAGTGTGTGTGTGTGTGTGTGTCTAATGTAAGTGTGTGTGTGTATCTAATGTGAGTGTGTGTGTGTGTGTATCTGATGTGAGTGTGTGTGTCTAATGTGAGTGTGTGTGTGTGTGTGTCTAATGTGAGTGTGTGTGTGTGTGTGTATCTAATGTGAGTGTGTGTGTGTGTATCTAATGTGAGTGTGTGTGTGTGTGTATCTAATGTGAGTGTGTGTGTGTGTGTATCTAATGTAAGTGTGTGTGTGTGTGTGTGTGTATCTAATGTGAGTGTGTGTGTGTGTGTATCTAATGTGAGTGTGTGTGTGTAGGTGTAGAGGCAAGGGTGTCGCTCGCTGCTGGATGTGTCCGAATGTGTGCGCGACTGTGTATGTGTTCGTGTGTGTATCTGTTCGTGTGCGTGTGTCTGTTCGTGTGTGTGTATGTGTTTGTGTGTGTGTTTTTGTGTGTATGTGTTTGTGTGTATGTGTTCGTGTGTGTTTCTATGTGTTTGTGTGTCTGGTTATTATGTCCCTGAGTGTGTACGTGTTCTTGGTGTCTGTTCGTGTGTTACGTACCATCCGTGCACGTGTACACGCGTAGGTATATCGCTGGCTGATTTTCTGTGTGTGTGTGTGTGTGTGTGTGTGCGTATAGAGAAGTTGTCGCTGGCTGTGTCCGTATATGTGGGTTGGAACTTAAGAGTTATGTAAGTGTTTGAAGAGATTGTATGTGTGTATCTAATGCGCATGTACGTGTTTGTGTGTAAACCTGTGTGTATTTGCGTGTGTATGGGTGTGTGTGTGTATGTATGTGTAGGCTCGTCGCGGGGAACGAAACAATTAATCATCTTTCGAACCAGCTAGTTACGTCACGCGTCTCTCTTGCTCGGAGGTCCTACTCTTGTGTCTTCGTGTTCAGGAGTTTTCGAACGTTAGTCTCTGTTCGATTTTGGGTAACCTTTTCCGGCGTCTGTTTTGGGTGTTCGAATTTGTGTACGTTTTCTAAATTCTGTTTTTGGAGTTTTCGTGTGATTTCTGGTGATAAATTTCGAGCGGGTTTAATGTTCGTTATCGTGTGGTTTTAGTGTTCGGTTTAGTGCGGTTTTAGTGTTCGGTTTAGTGCGGTTTTAGTGTTCGGTTTAGTGCGGTTTTAGTGTTCGGTTTAGTGCGGTTTTAGTGTTCAGTTTAGTGCGGTTTTAATGTTCGGTTTAGTGCGGTTTTAGTGTTCGGTTTAGTGCGGTTTTAGTGACCGGTTTAGTGCGGTTTTAGTGTTCGGTTTAGTGCGGTTTTAGTGATCGGTTTAGTGCGGTTTTAGTGACCGGTTTAGTGCGGTTTTAGTGTTCAGTTTAGTGCGGTTTTAGTGACCGGTTTAGTGCGGTTTTAGTGTTCGGTTTAGTGCGGTTTTAGTGTTCGGTTTAGTGCGGTTTTAGTGTTCGGTTTAGTGCGGTTTTAGTGACCGGTTTAGTGCGGTTTTAGTGTTCGGTTTAGTGCGGTTTTAGTGACCGGTTTAGTGCGGTTTTAGTGATCGGTTTAGTGCGGTTTTAGTGACCGGTTTAGTGCGGTTTTAGTGTTCAGTTTAGTGCGGTTTTAGTGACCGGTTTAGTGCGGTTTTAGTGTTCGGTTTAGTGCGGTTTTAGTGTTCGGTTTAGTGCGGTTTTAGTGTTCGGTTTGTGTGTACTGTAGAAGGAAGATCATGTGTAGTTTCTTAATCCTGTTTATTTGTTTGTCTGTTTGTTTATGTTTGGAATTTCAACTTTTCTTAACTTTTGAATTTTTTTGTTTTTTATAAAATTTCTTTGTTTTTTTATTTGTTTACGATTTTTATCCCGTATCTTTATTTGTGTTTGTGTGTATATGGGGGGTGTTTTTTTTTGTATGTGGTGATATTTTTGTTATTTTTTTTTAGTTTGGGTCTCTTGTGTGTGTGTTTGTGTGTGTGTGTGTGTGTTTGTGTGTGTGTGTGTGTGTGTTTGTTTAAAATTTCCTCTAGATACACACACAAACACATATCCAACCCCTTTCCACAATCTGCCCTCCACCCACCCACACCACACTCCACCCCCACCCACACACACCCACACCCCACCCCCACCCACACCCCACCCACACCCACACCCACCCACACCCCACACCACCACCCCCCCACACGCGTATCTTACATTTTCCTCCATGTTTTTCCACTAATTGATGCATGTAAGTGTTCAAGATTACCACAGGTGTCGTAGGCCATTACACCTGAGTCACCTACCTGAGTTAATAATCACTACAGGAGCCACGACTATTCTTTGCCTACAGTACGTGTTACCTAACCCACTCACCCAACTACTTTGTGTCTGTCTGTATCTGTCTGTATCTGTCTGTGTCTGTCTGTGTCTGTCTGTCTGTTTGTAAATATTGTTTTATCTGATTGGCTGTGATTGAAACATAATACCTTATTGTTATTATGATTGTTTAGATTTGAAAAGAATATATATTTGTAGATGAGTTAAAATTTATAATACAGTATTTGAAATAAATTATACGAGTTAAGTGAGAATAAAATACTTATTAATAATTTAAATTAAATATTATTCTTTACTGAAATTAAATGTCATTATTATTATTTGTAAATGAAAAAGGAAACATATATTCGTAATTGAATTAATCAATTAATTTAAACTTGAAATAAAATACCCAATTTGTCTGTGGGTAAAATTAAATATTATAACAATAAATTAACTCAAATATTTGTTTTTAATTGAAATAAAAAATATATTTTAATTGAGATAAATATTTGTACAATTAGAAAGAAATATATAATAGAGATTGAACTAAAATATGTATTTGAAATTAAACAACAATGTCTGATTACGTGGTTAGTAATGGCTGTACACCAAACTACGCTTAATAGCCCTGTACAATAGTTACACTTGATATATATACAACATCTCTCACCTCATTGGTCAGTAATGATAAATACAGACTTAATTAATTATTAGAACTGAAATTAAATATCTTAACTATGTAATTAAAAAACATTTCATTATATTTGTTATTAGAGTAAATATGTGAATTAGAGTTTTAAACTTAACACAATATTTATATGATTATGCCATTAAAAAGTCTAACAATAATAATAATTTAATAATAATATAAAATAATAACAATAGTAATAATAATAGTAATAAAAATTCATTATTATCAGCATTACTATAATCATTATCAGTCACCATTATCATTAACATGTAATTATTATCACCATTTATTTCATCATTCATATCATTATCACCATCATTATCATCATTATCATCATCATTACCATCATTATCATCATTACCATCATTATCATCATCATTACCATCATTATCATTACCATCATCATTACCATCATTATCATCATCATTACCATCATTATCATCATCATTACCATCATCATCACCACCATTACCATCATCATCATCATCATCACCATCATTATTATCATTATTTCTCCAACCTCTGATCAAATCTTCGAACGGCAGCAGGGGAAATGCTCACACGACCGGCCCCTGCTGAAGAACGTGTGTGTGTGTGTGTGTGACAACTTCATGATTATTAAAGAAATCAAAATGTGGTTCGTCACTCACTTCTTACTTAATCTAACCCCGTTACTAAGATGTACGTGACATACACACTCACACACACACACACATAAACGCACACACTCACACACGCGAGACAGGAAACACAAGTTAACCTTGGTTTAATATCCTCTGAGTATGACGATTTAAATCTCTTGAGGACGATGATTTAACCCCTTGAGTACGATAATTTAACCCTCTGAGTGCGATAATTTAACCCCTGAGTACGATAATTTAACCCGAGTACAATGATTTATCCCCTTGAGTACGATAATTTAACCCCTTGAGTACGATAATTAAATCTCTTGAGTACTAATTATAGTACTTGGGAGATTCTATTAAGACACAAGTAATATAGGGAATTATAGACCCAGGGTAGGCTATAACCCATGAACAATTAAAGCCAGTGCCAGTGCGGGCGTTCAACAGTGCCTGGTGTTCATATCCCTCCCTTGACGATACGTTCACGAAGATTACGCCTGATTTTCGTTCGCCAGACTCTCGCCAACACTGGAGGAGGCGAGAGGGATTGCCACACAGACAGACAGACAGACACACACACACACGATAGATTAAAATCATCAGTGTGGCGTTAAATAGTTAATTATACGAGGGATGATAGACCTGTGAATAACTTAAGACAGATGACCTGCAATCATTCCAGACGACCTGTAATTATTCCAGACGACCTGCAATCATTCCAGACGACCTGCGATCATTCCAGACGACCTGCGATCATTCCAGACGACCTGCAAACATTCCAGACGACCTGTAATAATTCCAGACGACCTGTAATAATTCCAGACGACCTGTAATAATTCCAGACGACCTGCGATCATTCCAGACGACCTGTAATAATTCCAGACGACCTGCGATCATTCCAGACGACCTGCAATCATTCCAGACGACCTGTAATAATTCCAGACGACCTGCAATCATTCCAGACGACCAGTAATAATTCCAGACGACCTGCAATCATTCCAGACGACCTGTAATAATTCCAGACGACCTGCGATCATTCCAGACGACCTGTAATAATTCCAGACGACTTGCGATCATTCCAGACGACCTGTAATAATTCCAGACGACATGTAATCATTCCAGACGACCTGTAATCATTCCAGACGACATGCAATCATTCCAGACGACCTGTAATCATTCCAAACGACCTGCACTCATTCCAGACGACCTGTAATCATTCCAAACGACCTGCAATCATTCCAGACGACCTGTAATCATTCCAAACGACCTGCAGTCATGGCGGATATACGTCACCAATCCATCACAGTGTTTCCACCAATCTCACGCAAGTTAGCCTCATCATTGAACCAGTCAGATTAAACCTACGCCCATCTTTTCCACCAATCAGGAACAAGTTACTCATCGTGCTCCACTAATCAGACACAAGATACGCTTGATCTTTTTCCACCAGTGAGAAGCAAGTTACCATAGCGTTTCCACCAATCAGGCACAAATTACTCCCCGCGTTTCCACCAATCAGTCGCCAGGTTACGCTCGTCTTTTTCCTACACCAATCAGGCACGAGTTAATCTCAGTGTTTATACCCGTCGGGCGGAAATTACTACCAGACACTACCAATCAGGAGTCGTTCTCTTACAATATTTCCACCATTCACATGCAAGTTGACTCCATAGTTTCCACCAATCAAGAACAAATTAGTCGCATCATTCAACCAATCAGGACTAATTTATTTCCCACCATTCGACCAATCAGGACTAAGTTACTCCCACCCATTCGACCAATCAGGACTAAGTTACTCCCACCCATTCGACCAATCAGGGCAAGTTATTCTCACCCAATCGACCAATCAGGGGTGGTATGGGGGAGAGAGGGTTGTCGACGAGAGATGACCAGAGAAACACGGGGCAGACGCAGAAACAAACCTTCAGTAAGATAGACATAAACAAGACGTAAAAGAATAAACAATATAATAAGTGTAAGTGTAAAAAAAATGGTAAATGTGTAAAATATGTATTAATGTGTAAAAAAAAATATTGACGTCGATAACTAAGTGTAAATAAAGTCGGTAAACATGATTTTAAGAATAGTTTTAATATTAACAATTTAAATTTAATAATACATATATAGAGTAAATACATATATACATACTTTGCATACATACATACATCATACATATACAGTCATAGAATGCGTGTACACGATTTCTAACATGAACGAAACATGAGAAAGAACGTGTGTGTGTGTGTGTGTGTGTGTGTGAAAATTTCATGATCATTCTAGAAATCAAATTGTAGAATGTCACTCACTTTTTTACTGAACCTAACCCCGTTACTAAGATGTACGTGACCCTCCAAACACACACACACACACAAACGAAACACACACAAACAAACACACACACAAACACACACACTCTCCCTTTCACTCTTTATCCATCTATTTCAATCCATTTTCAATCCTTTTATCATTGTCTGTTCGCCTGTCTGTCTGTCTATCTGTCTGTCAGTCTGTCTGTCTTTTAGTCTAGACTCTAGCCCCTCTGTCTCGTTTCTCTCTCTTTTTCATTTTATTCCTTTCTCTCCACCTTTCTTAACCAAGGTTCTTCTTTCCTTTCTCCTTTACTCTCTCTTTCTATATATCTCTCTCGCTTTCTCCCAGCCCGCGACACACAACTTGAAGGGGGGGGGGGGAGAGAGAGAGAGGTGACAGAGAGAGAGAGGGGGGAAGAGAGAGAGAGAGGGTGACAGAGAGAGAGAGGGGGGAAGAGAGAGAGAGGGGGGAAGAGAGAGAGAGAGGGTGGCAGAGAGAGAGAGAGAGAGAGAGAGGGGGGGAGAGAGAGAGAGAGGGTGACAGAGAGAGAGAGGGGGGGGGGGTGGCAGCATTACCAACGCCCTGCAGTGGACGGTCGACAATGACGAGGCGGAATGAGCGACCCAGTAGCTGACAGAACACCCGAGAGAGAGAGAGAGAGAGAGAGAGAGAGAGAGAGAGAGAGAGAGAGAGAGAGACAGTGAATACAGAGTCAGTGATGGGAGAGAGAGAGAGAGAGAGAGAGAGAGAGAGAGAGAGAGAGAGAGAGAGAGAGAGAGAGATGGGTAAAAAGAAAGCAAGGAAAGGAGAAAAGGGAAGAGAAGAGAGGGAGAAAGTAATAAAGGAGAGAGAGAGCAAGGGCGAAGATAATAAGAAGATTTAGACCTCGAGCAGAGTAATGCACAGCTCCCAAACGAGGCCGGCAGCCATAGCGCCAGCGAACGACCAGAGAACGACCAGGGGTAAGGCCAGGGGTACGACCAAGGGACGAATAGGGGTACGACCAGGGGACGAATAGGGGCACGACAAGGGATAGAGTAAGGATACGACCAGGGGACGAGTAGGGGGTACGACCAAGGGAAGAATAGGGGTACGACAAGGGATAGAGTAAGGATACGACCAGGGGACGAGTAGGGGTACTACTTAAGGGACGAGTAGGGCTACGACCAGGCTACGACCAGGGAACAAGTAGGGGGTACGACCAGGGAACGAGTAGGGGGTACGACCAGGGCACGAGTAGGGGGTACGACCAGGGCACGAGTAGGGGGTACGACCAGGGCACGAGTAGGGGGTACGACCAGGGTGCAAGTATGGGATACGAATGGGGGACAAGTAGGGGTACGACCAGAGGATGAGTAGGGGTACGACCAGGGAGGCGAGTAGGGGTACGACCATGAGTACGACCAAGGGACAACCATGAGTACGACCAAGGAACGACCATGGGTACGACCAAGGGACAACAATGAGTACGACCAAGGAACGACCATGAGTATGTCAATGAGTACGACCAAGGGACGACCAGGGTACAAACGGAAGGAAAATTAGTGAGTGACTTAAGTACCATACACGAGGCAATAACTCAGGGCTGTAGCACCTCGATGATGACGACCACGAGAGAGAGAGAGAGAGAGAGAGAGAGAGAGAGAGAGAGAGAGAGAGAGAGAGAGAGAGAGAAAATGAAAGAGAATAAGAGAGAGAAAGAGAGAGAGAGGGAGAGAGGCATGAGTAGACAGACCGTGAAGGAGGAGGGGGTAAGGGGGGGGGACAGCCTTCCTACCAGTCACCGTCCAAACAACAAAGAAGCTGAGGTTGTGTCAGCAGCAGCAGCACAGCCAGCACCGTCAGCAACAGCAGCACAGCCAGCACCGTCAGCAAACAGCAGCACAGCCAACACCGTCAGCAACAGCAGCACAGCACCGTCAGCACAGACACAGCACCGTCAGCAACAGCAGCACAGCCAGCACCGTCAGCAACAGCAGCACAGCCAGCACCGTCAGCAACAGCAGCACAGCCAGCACCGTCAGCAACAGCAGCACAGCCAGCACCGTCAGCAACAGCAGCACAGCCAGCACCGTCAGCAACAGCAGCACAGCCAGCACCGTCAGCAACAGCAGCACAGCCAGCACCGTCAGCAACAGCAGCACAGCCAGCACCGTCAGCAACAGCAGCACCATAAAGAACAGTAATAACAACAGCACAAACAACAACAGTAATAACAACAACACAAACAACAACAGTAACAACAACAACACAAACAACAACAGTAATAACAACAACACAAACAACAACAGTAATAACAACACAAGCAACAACAGTAATAACAACAACACAAACAACAACAGTACAGCCAGCAGCAGCAGCAAAAACAGCATGAATAGACAGGAACAAGAACAGCTTAACATCAACAGTAACCAACAAATGCATCAGTAATGACAAGAACCAAATAATATCCTTAGTCACCGCCAAGAACAACAACAACAACAACACTAACAAGAACAACAACAAAAGTAACAAAATTAACATCAACCAAAAAAAATTAACAACAACAACAACAACAACGAAATCAACATAGACATTAACAAAATAAATAACAACAACAATTTAAAAAACGAATAAATTCTAACATTAACAACAGCAACAAATAATAAAGCTTAGAAACAGCAAAATCCACAATAACAGCAGTGGAAGAAACAGCGCTCAGTAATTAACAGCAGAAGACAGGAAAATAATTAAGACCAAAAGAAGAATAGTAGAGAAAGACACTGATAAAACAAGAGAGAGAGAGAGAGAGAGAGAGAGAGAGAGAGAGAGAGGAAGAAAATGATAAGGAAGATGGTGAAGAAATAAGAAGAGAGAGAAGAAGGAAACAAGGAAGAAATAGGGGGCATGAGGATGATGAAGAAATGAGAAGAGATACGAATGGAATGACAGAAAAATATGAAAAATTATGAATGAATAAGGAGACAAAGAATAAGATTAGATTAAAAAAGTGGAAGGAAGTGGAAGAAAGGAGGTAAAACGAAGAAGAAACGAAGGAAATAGCAGTTTAAGATGAGGAGAGAGAGAGAGAGAGAGAGAGAGAGAGAGAGAGAGAGAGAGAGAGAGAGCACTTTACCCGGCAGGTGTAGCGGTGATCAGGGTACAATTACTGTTATTATTACACCCTGAACAGCCAATAATAACAGCAATAGCGCCGCCAATAATAACAGCAACAGCGCCGCCAATAATAACAGCAACAGCGCCGCCAATAATAACAGCAAAAGCACCGCCAATAATGACAGCAACAGCACCGCCAATAATAACAGCAATAGCGCCGCCAATAATAACAGCAACAGCGCCGCCAATAATAACAGCAACAGGGCCGCCAATAATAACAGCAACATCGCCGCCAATAATAACAGCAACAGCACCGCCAATAATAACAGCAATAGCGCCGCCAATAATAACAGCAACAGCGCCGCCAATAATAACAGCAATAGCGCCGCCAATTATAACAGCAACAGCGCCGCCAATAATAACAGCAACAGCACCACCAATAATGACAGCAACAGCGCCGCCAATAATAACAGCAACAGGGCCGCCAATAATAACAGCAACAGCGCCGCCAATTATAACAGCAACAGCGCCGCCAATAATAACAGCAACAGCACCACCAATAATGACAGCAACAGCGCCGCCAATAATTACAGCAACAGGGCCGCCAATAATAACAGCAACAGCGCCGCCAATAATAACAGCAACAGGGCCGCCAATAATAACAGCAACATCGCCGCCAATAATAACAGCAACAGCACCGCCAATAATAACAGCAATAGCGCCGCCAATAATAACAGCAACAGCGCCGCCAATAATAACAGCAATAGCGCCGCCAATAATGACAGCAACAGCACCGCCAATTATAACAGCAACAGCGCCGCCAATAATGACAGCAACAGCACCGCCAATTATAACAGCAACAGCGCCGCCAATAATAACAGCAACAGCACCGCCAATAACAGCAACAGTACAGCCAATAATAACAGCAACAGCGCCGCCAATAATAACAGCAACAGCGCCGCCAATAATAACAGCAACAGCGCCGCCAATTATAACATCAACAGTACAGCCAATAATAACAGCAACAGCACCGCCAATAATAACAGCAACAGCGCCGCCAATTATAACATCAACAGTACAGCCAATTATAACAGCAACAACACCGCCAATTATAACAGCAACAACACCGTCAATTATAACAGCAACAGCACCGCCAATTATAACAGCATCAACACCGTCAATTATAACAGCAATAACACCGCCAATTATAACAGCAATAACACCTCCAATTATAACAGCAACAACACCGTCAATTATAACAGTAACAGCACCGCCAATTATAACAGCAACAACACCGTCAATTATAACAGTAACAGCACCGCCAATTATAACAGCAATAACACCGCCAATTATAACAGCAACAACACCGCTAATTATAACAGCAACAACACCGCCAATTATAACAGCAACAACACCGCTAATTATAACAGCAACACCGCTAATTATAACAGCAACAACACCGCCAATTATAACAGCAACAGCACCGCCAATTATTTCAGCAACAACACCGCCAATTATAACAGCAACAGCACCGCCAATTATAACAGCAACAGGGCCGCCAATTATAACAGCAACAGCACCGCCAATTATAACAGCAACAGCACCGCCAATTATAACAGCAACAACACCGTCAATTATAACAGCAATAACACCGCCAATTATAACAGCAACAGCACCGCCAATTATAACAGCAACAACACCGCCAATTATAACAGCAACAACACCGCCAATTATAACAGCAACACCGCCAATTATAACAGCAACAACACCGCCAATTATAACAGCAACAGCACCGCCAATTATAAGAGCAACAACACCGCCAATTATAACAGCAACAGCACCGCCAATTATAACAGCAACAGGGCCGCCAATTATAACAGCAATAACACCGCCAATTACAACAGCAACAACACCGCCAATTATAACAGCAACAACACCGCCAATTATATCAGCAACAGCACCGCCAATTATAACAGCAACAGGGCCGCCAATTATAACAACAACAGCACCGCCAATTATAACAGCAACAGAACCGCCAATTATAACAGCAACAACACCGCCAATTATAACAGCAACAACACCGCCAATTATAACAGTAATAACACCGCCAATTATAACAGTAACAGCACCGCCAATTATAACAGCAACAACACCGCCAATTATAACAGCAACAACACCGCCAATTATAACAGTAATAACACCGCCAATTATAACAGTAACAGCACCGCCAATTATAACAGCAACAACAACGCCAATTATAACAGCAACAACACCGCCAATTATAACAGCAATAACACCTCCAATTATAACAGCAACAACACCGCCAATTAGAACAACAGCACCCATACACCAGCACCGCAATTATAACAACAGCACCGCCAATATAACACAGACCAATCAGCACCGCCAATTATAGTTCACCCTATAGCACAGCGCCATTATAACAGCACACACCGCCAATTATAACAACAACAGCACCGCAATTATAACAACACAGCACCGCCAATTATAACAACAGCACCGCCAATTTAACAACAGCCGCCAATTATAACAGCAACACCGCCAATTATAACAGCAATAACACGCCAATTATAACAGCAACAGCACCGCCAATTATACAGCAAAACACCGCCAATTATAACAGCAACAACAGACAGCCGCCAATTATAACAGCAATAACAACGCCAATTATAACAGCAACAGCACCGCCAATTATAACAGCAACAACACCGCCAATTATAACAGCAACAACACCGCCAATTATAACAGCAACACCGCCAATTATAACAGCAACAACACCGCCAATTATAACAGCAACAGCACCGCCAATTATAAGAGCAACAACACCGCCAATTATAACAGCAACAGCACCGCCAATTATAACAGCAACAGGGCCGCCAATTATAACAGCAATAACACCGCCAATTACAACAGCAACAACACCGCCAATTATAACAGCAACAACACCGCCAATTATATCAGCAACAGCACCGCCAATTATAACAGCAACAGGGCCGCCAATTATAACAACAACAGCACCGCCAATTATAACAGCAACAGAACCGCCAATTATAACAGCAACAACACCGCCAATTATAACAGCAACAACACCGCCAATTATAACAGTAATAACACCGCCAATTATAACAGTAACAGCACCGCCAATTATAACAGCAACAACACCGCCAATTATAACAGCAACAACACCGCCAATTATAACAGTAATAACACCGCCAATTATAACAGTAACAGCACCGCCAATTATAACAGCAACAACACCGCCAATTATAACAGCAACAACACCGCCAATTATAACAGCAATAACACCTCCAATTATAACAGCAACAACACCGCCAATTAGAACAACAGCACCGCCAATTATAACAACAACAGCACCGTCAATTATAACAACAACAGCACCGCCAATTATAACAACAGCACCGCCAATTATAACAGCAACACCGCCAATTATAACAGTAATAACACCTCCAATTATAACAGCAACAGGGCGCCAATTATAACAGCAACAACACCGCCAATTATAACAACAACAGCACCGTCAATTATAACAACAGCAGCACCGCCAATTATAACAACAGCACCGCCAATTATAACAACAGCACCGCCAATTATAACAGCAACACCGCCAATTATAACAGTAATAACACCGCCAATTATAACAGCAACAGCACCGCCAATTATAACAGCAATAACACCTCCAATTATAACAGTAACAACACCGCCAATTATAACAGTAACAGCACCGCCAATTATAACAGCAACAACACCGCCAATTATAACAGCAACAACACCGTCAATTATAACAGTAACAGCACCGCCAATTATAACAGCAATAACACCGTCAATTATAACAGTAACAGCACCGCCAATAATAACAACAACAGCACCGCCAATTATAACAGCAACAACACCGTCAATTATAACAGTAACAGCACCGCCAATTATAACAGCAACAACACCGCCAATTATAACAGCAACAACACCGTCAATTATAACAGTAACAACACCGCCAATAATAACAACAATAACAGCAACAATATCAGCAGCAGCGCCAATTATAACAGAAAATTCAGTAACACCAATTATTAAAGCAACTTAAGCAGCACCCATTACAGTCAAAAGAAGCACCACCATTCATTACAGCAACAGCTAAATCAGCAGCAACAAAACTTACAACAGCATTTCTAACCGCAGCAACATTATCAACAGAAGCACCACAACAGTAACAGCAGCAATACCAACAGAAGCACCACAACAGTAACAGCAATACAAACAGAAGTATCACCACAACAGTAACAACAGGTGAAATAATAAGACCAGTAACTTAAGTATTTACAACAACAACAACAACAGAGACGACAACAACAACAACAACAGGAACAACAACAGGAACAACAACAACAGAGACAACAACAACAGGAGCATCAACTTCAATGTCAACAATAACAGGAACAGCCATTATACCGTCAACAACAACAACAGCTGAAACAATAACAACAACAGCTATAGCAACAGAAATAACAACAACTACAGCAATAACAGCAATATGAACAAAAAACAAATAAATAACAACAAAAGCTAAATACCTTAACAGTAACAAGAATAAAAAGAACTTTAATAATAATAACAAACATAATTAAAGCTGCAAAAACGAACAAAAACAAAACAACAACAGCAGCATCAAGAACAACAACATTAATAACAGCTCCAGTAGTTGTACCATCACGACCAGGAGGGGAAATAATAACAGGCAGAAGCTCAATGAAGAAACAACAACGACACTAATAAAAACAACAACAACAACAACAACAACAACAATAATAATAATAATAATAATAATAACAATAATAATAATAATAATAATAATAATAATAATAATAACAATAATAATAATAATACAATAACAATAATAATAACAATAATAATAATAATAATAATAACAATAATAATAACAATAATAATAACAATAACAATAATAATAATAATAATAATAATAATAATAACAATAATAATAATAATAATAATAATAATAATAATAATAATAATAACCACTTGTACTAATATATAAACAACAATAATAACATCAGCAGCAGCAGCATTAAATAACAATAACAACAACGACTGCAACAGCTGCACCAACAATAAAAAAAACTGTACCACAACAGCAGCATTTCATACATCTACAACAGCCACAACAACAACCACAACCACAACAGCAGCAGCAACATAGTTAACATGTCACGAGCAGCTGCAACAACACCATCAGCAACAATAACCCCATCACCACATCGTCACCATCACCACATCGTCACTATCACCGTATCACCACATCGTCACCATCACCACATCATCACTATCACCGTATCACCACATAGTCACCATCACCACATCATCACTATCACCGTATCACCACATAGTCACCATCACCATTTAGTATTTTTCGAGAGATCAATAATAACTCACAGTAATGACCACCAATAGTGAGATGATGTTCAATGTACATAGGTCCACACTTAGGGGGTAGGTGGGAGAGGTGTATAACAAACAATAAACATTAAAACATCACAACAGATCACAATAATAACAACGTCGGATCACTAGACACCACCGATTAACAATTAATTAATATTACCTGGCCTGACAGACATATACCGGGACACTACAGGTATACCGGTAAAAAAAAATGTCCGGTTCAAACACAAAACGGTTGGACTATTTACTTTATTCACTTGATGGCCATCCAAACTAGAGGTAACTGCTCTCGACACCACATCTTGTAATGGCAGACTGTTCCTTACATCTGCCTCCCTCTGTTGTGAAGAAATATTTCCTTTTATTTCCTTATGTATCTTAACACAAAGTAAATCCCAGTATATACGTCTACAGAGTTTGTATTAAAACACTTTCACACTACAGTTAACAGCATACACTTTATAAAAAACACAGATATAACGTATATTAAATGTTTCTGGACGCAGTGACACTTAGTTTATAAGTATGTGACTCCGTGTGTGTGTGTGTGTTTGTGGAGCCAAGACAAGTAACTGCATGATCCAGAATCGAAACTAAGACGTGAGACAATTTTATGATCAATAACGTCATTTATAATACAGTAAAGTTCACGAGAAGTCATCCCACTCCTAATTGAGAATAGTTTTCCTCACCACCAAT
>CAUDMG010003130.1:67500-92500 GCA_958450375.1 Homarus gammarus
CTCCCTCCCTCCATCCCTCCTCCAGTAAACCCCTTCCTTCCTTCCTCCCCTCCCACCCTCACTTCTCCACCACCCCTGTCACACCCACCCCACTCCTCCCTTCCCCAATCCCCCATCACTCCCTCCACTCCATTTCCTCCTCCCTCACCTCACCCTGCTTCCCCATCCTTCATCACCACCTTCTCCCTTTCCCCCCCTCCTTCCCCCCTTTCCCCCTCCCCCCCTTCACTAACGGTACAGTGTGGTGTGGTGTGGCAGGGTTGAGTGCAAGTAAAAGGTCATCAATTCTTAGCGTTCAACTCTTGTGAGCAAATTGTGAGTTATAAAGACACTAAGAAAAATATATTGAAAAGAAAGAGGTAAGAATTAAGAATAATGGAAGTGAGTAATAAAGTCAAGAAAAATGAATGATAATAATGGTAATAATAACAATAATGACAATAATAATAAAAAAAATAACACCACCACTACCACCACCACCACCAACAACAACAACAACAACAACAACAACACCAACAACAACAATAATAATAATAATAATAATAATAATAATAATAACAGTAATAATAATACTAAATAATTATTCCCCATATTATAATAAAAAAATCTTTCAATTATACTTCATATAATTTCCTAGTGTTATACCACGCAGCGGAAATAAGAGGAATATATTAACTGCGTGTATATGTTTTTGTGTCTATCTGTCATATGTTTTAGAAATATATATGTATCGATCGTGTTTAGTTTATGAATAAATCTGTTTCTTGTTTTCTTTTCTTTCTCTCTCTCTCTCTCTCTCTGTCTTTCTATTTACTCTAGTTCTCCTTCTTTCTCCTTTCACTACCTCCACTTTCATCGCTTTCTCTCTCCTTTCAATACCTCCACCCCCTCTGTCTATGTCTGTCTATCTCTGTCTGTCCGTCATAACCAGGCCTTCATCTCTCCTCCAGCTCTAATTTTCTTTCTTCCCTTCCTCTTTATACCCTCCCTCCGTCTCTCTCTCTCTCTCCCTTTCCTTCCCTCTCTGTTTTTATCCTCCCTCCGTCTCTCTCTCCCCTTCTCCTTCCTTCGCTACTTTATTAATTTGTTTATAAAATTCTCTCCCCCTTCTCTATCCCGCTTTCAACCTTCCTCTTTCCTTTCCTATTTCCTCTCTCTCTCTTTTCCTCTTACTACTCTTTCGCCTCTTCCTTTTCTCCCCCTCTCTCTCTATCATAATCTCTCTTCTATATATTCCTTCTACCTCTCTATACTAGGAGAGAGAGAGGGGGAGGTAGGAAGGGGGGAGAGAGGGGGGAGGTAGGAAGGGGATGGAGAGAGAGGGGGGGGTAGGAAGGGGGGGGAGAGGGGGAGGTAGGAAGAGGGGGAGAGAGGGGGAGGTAGGAAGGGGATGGGGGGAGAGGGGGAGGTAGGAAGGGGAGGGGGAGAGGGGGAGGTAGGAAGGGGGGAGAGAGGGTGGAGGAAGGAAGGGGATGGAGAGAGAGGGGGGAGGTAGGAAGGGGGGGGGGAGAAGAGGGGGAGAGAGGGGGAGGTAGGAAGGGGGGGGATGGGGGGGGTACTCCACCATCTCTGCCATGTTGCTAATCAAACGAATCACAGAGAGAAAAACAACAACCTAACCTAACCAAATCTAACCTAACCTAACCCGGAAGATATTGATATTAATTAAATACAGGTCGTAATATTGACACGGTAGGAGGTATAAGTAAGGAATTGAAGACATATTCCAACTCTGAGAGAAGACAATATTACTTAGAATATTTTATAATATTTCTGACTATATCAAACCTCATTATTATCATACTAAGTTACATATTGAATCATATTACTATACATATTCTGCCATATTGGAATACACTTAGTCTACTTCACATTAAAATTAAAATTATTATTCTGAAATAATATAGTAATTGACAAAAATATAATATAGCATCCAATGTGGCAGTGTATAGGTAAACCTCGACATATTGGTCAGGACATATTACACGCTATATTGAATTGCACTTTAGATGACACAGTAGCCAATATGTGTAGTCATGTAGATCAAATAAGATGGCAGTTTTAAGTCATGTTAAGTCATATATTGAGGATTATAGACATATAATTCCAATAAGATTATATAATATAACCTCTATGATAACAATTATCTAGAGAATGAAGTTGCATTTTAGTCATATATGTGATTATTAATTCATAAATGATTATATATATACCTGGCTACATATACAGTACGTATCATACATGTTTTAAAGTCACATGTGCATCTGAGGAAGCGTGACGTCATTCTGGCTATATGTGAGGTCACTACCGTTTTAAAGTCATATGTGAGACGTAACCTGAGGAAGCGTGACGTCATCCTGGCTATATGTGAGGTCACTGCCGTTTTAAAGTCATATGTGAGACGTAACCTGAGGAAGCGTGACGTCATCCTGGCTATGACGTCACTACATGTAAAATTATGACGTCATTGCGGTTATATATGACGTCACTACATGTAAGGTTATGACTACCATGTGTTGCTCTTATTAAAATTCTTCATCATTGTTATTATTATTATTATTATTATTTCAGTCTATATGAAAGAACAGTGTAAGAAGTGAGGACATTTAAACCCTATAATCAGTATAATATAATAAATATATATAATGATATGTAATAAACATTTGAGCTCCATATACCAAGAGTATATAGGTGCTCCGGGATGGAACCAGTGAGCCTTAGGGCGGTAGGTGAGTGTTGTATCTACTCGGCCACCGCACTATAACTCCACATTAAGTACATATAATAACTAACTATATATAGAATTAGAGAATGTGACGTCAGTATAAGTTACCAAACAGTGAAAGAGAAAGTAACGAATATTTCAGGTATTTCCTCCTGTGTCTGGTACACCTGTCAGACACACACACACACACACACACACACACACACACACACACACACACACACACACACACACACACACACATATTTAGTTGGAGAGATATTCAGACAAACAGACAGACAGACAGACCGATATACAATTAGACAGGCAAACAGACAGACAGACGACGTGGAAGACTCGTAAGGTAAATAACATGAGTCATCACAGCTGTAACGTGGACAAAAGTGACGGTCATCACGGTCTCACCCCCGAAGGCATACATACATACATACATACATACATACATACATACATTCATACATACATACATAAGCACACGTACACCTGACTTATAAATAACCAACAGGAGACAACAACAAGAAATTATCCCAGTTCCTCCATCATTATTCTTATATTTATTATTAAAATGTAAATAATGATGGAAGCTGCTGCAACATTTTCTTGTGTGTGTGTGTGTGTGTGTGTGTGTGTGTGTGTGTGTGTGATAAAATTTTATACCTTTAAATAAATTACTTTTACGAGAAATAATACTAATACTACTACTACTACTAATAATAATAATAAAGTCTAGAACAAAATACAAAAGAATGTGTAACACCAACAACACAAAAACACCAAACATGAACAACAAACAATAACAAAAGGTGTTGCCTGCGGTAGTGGTGTTTACAGATCACATTACTTTTATTTGTTTGTTTAACTCGGCAATAACTGGTGTGGGGGGGATTAAGCTGTCCTAGTCATCGTCTACAGTTGGATTACTGAAATATGTAAGACACATTTGTACTCCGATCACCGACCTCTGAGTTACCTACCTCCTCTCTCCCCTCCCCCTCACCCCTTCCCCCTTCAGGTGATACTGGGGGGGGGGGTGGCTAATCTTCAGGTGATCTAGGGGGGCTAATCTTCACGTGATCCTGGGAGTTAATCTTCAGCTGATACTGGGGCTAATCTTCGGGTGATCTTGGGGGCTAATTTTCGGGTGATCTTGGGGGCTAATCTTCAAGTGATCCAGGAATTAACTTACACTATTCATAACATCTCAAACAAGGTTCCGGATTTTCGAAGGTTTACTAATTACCTTTTCAGACAGGTAAGGAGGCCTCTACCTGTAGTACTATACCTGTGACTTAACCCCTTGATAATGATTCACCCTTTAATAATGATGATTTAATCCCTTAATAATGATGACTTAACCCTTTGAGAATGATGACTTAACCCCCTTGATATGATGACTTAACCCCTTGATAATGACTTAACCCCCTGAGTACGATGACTTAACCCCTTGATAATGACTTAACCCCCTGAGTACGATGACTTAACCCCTTGATATGATGACTTAACCCCTTGATAATGACTTAACCCCCTTGATATGATGACTTAACCCCTTGATTATGACTTAACCCCTTGAGTACAATGACTTTAACCCTTGAGTACAATGACTTTAACCCTTGAGTACAATGACTTTAACCCCTTGAGTACAATGAGTTTAACCCCTTGAGTACAATGACTTTAACCCCTTGAGTACAATGAGTATTTAAGGGACTTAAGAGTCATTACGACCACTGGGAATAAGTAGTCTTGAAACCTAGTAAGTTATTTTTTGCTTCAGTCTAATTATTACCTGTAGTGTGTGTGTGTGTGTGTGTGTGTGTGTGTGTGTGTATATATATACTTGTGTGTGCGTGTGTATGTATGTCATTTAACCGAATCAAAATGCCATAAGGATATATGAATCAAGTCAAGCATCACCCGCCAAGAAAATAACAACACGTTCTTGTATAATTTACCTGAGATTTATCATTATACCATCAACACCTGACTTGACGTTACGTAATTACAGACATGAATCAGAGCAAACACTTCCATCCTCAGTAATTATAGGACACGTACCTATAATCCATCTATAAGAGAGAGACTTATATAAGGGGATCCCGGTTAGTTGGAACTGATTTCTAGGAAGGGGGGGGGGGGCACGGGGAAAGGGAAGGGGGGGGTCGACTTTATACACTCGCTTGGGGGGGTGGGGGGAGGGGGGGTGAGGGGGGGGGGGTGAGTGTGTATGCCAAGTTTGGTTGAGATCTGCCAAGTAGTGGAGGAGGAATGTGTCCAGGGGGGAAGGGGAGGAGGGAGGGATGGGGGGAGGGGGGAGGGGGGGAGAGGGGGGAGGGAAACACGAGTGCAGTGTATGTGTGTATGTATTGAATGTTGTGATGAATAGTGCTGCTTAGGACACACACACACACACACACACACACACACACACACACACACACACACACACACTTGTCTTTTGAGATAATACATACTTCAGTACACTTCATAATACACTGAAGGCTGTGGTGTTTTTGTGTATGACGTCAGAGTAGAGTTGTATAGATAGATAGATAGATAGATAGATATGTATTTACCTCTATATAAAGAACACATAGAAATATACAGTTAGAGAATGAGTAAAGAGAACTAATGAAACAAAACCAAGAGGTAAAGTTCATAACCAGGTGTAGGGGGGGGGGGGGGGGCGTGTGATAATGTACACCTGAATAATGCATCTCTGTTATTCACATCATGGAGGGGGTCTGTTGCTGTCTGTCTGTTGTTTGTCTGTTTATTTTTCTCTATGCGTCTGTTTTTAATATTCATATGATCGTTATCTATGTAATATCTGTAAGTGGATGATATATAGAGAGTATTACTGTTGTATACTTAATTAAGGTAGTGTTGTATTGCCCTTGTGTGATGTATTGTGTTGTGTTGTGTTGTGTTACCCTTGTGTGATGTATAGTGTTGTGTTGTGTTGATAGTTGTTGTTATTATTATTATTGTTATTATTATTATTATTATTATTATTATTATTATTATTATTATTATTATTATTATTAGTAGTAGTAGTAGTAGTAGTGAGATCTACGGCTAAGGACAACACCCACCACACCACTATGAGGTGCTACTCCATTTAAGGTGATCCTCCAGCACAACAAACCGATGGTCGGGGTCTATCGGAATGACGTCACAGCTCTATTGTGTAGGAGGACATTATTCTTATAGAAGTAAGCTTAGCGAGGTCAAGGAACAGCTCAAGGAACAGGTCAAGGAACAGGTCAAGGTACAGCTCAAGGAACAGCTCAAGGAACAAGTCAAGGAACAGGTCAAGGAACAGCTCAAGAAACAGCTTAAGGAACAGGTCAAGGAACGGCTCAAGGAACAGGTCAAGAAAATATCTACGAGTTGAATATTACCACCACCACCACCACCACCACCACCACCAAATCAACAAGTAAAAATATAAATAAAATCATACCGTGAGTAAGACTTCAACCATTAACACTGAGAAAAACTTTTAGGAACATTAATAAAATCTAACTTAACTCATTTTATTACCCGGATAATTAAAGGTTATAACGCAAAGAAAATTGTATATCATAAAACACGATAATAAGTTAATACGACCAAGAGTGCTTACTGAACGGTCTAGTGTGGTGTAGTAAGACGGTAATCTGACCACTCGAGTCGTTACCCTTCACAACACACCTCATCCTTATGTATGTATGTATGTATGTATGTATGTATGTATGTATGTGTCTGTCTGTCTGTATGTATGTATGTATGTATGTATGTATGTCTGCCTCCAATAATCTATATATCTATCCATACATGTATATATATATATATATATATATATATATATATATATATATATATATATATATATATATATATATATATATATATATATATGTACCAATATACACATATGTATAAATAAAGTATACATAGAAATATACAGTTAGAGAATGAGTAAAGAGAACTAATGAAACAAAACCAAGAGGTAAAGTTCATAACCAGGTGTAGGGGGGGGGGGGGGGCGTGTGATAATGTACACCTGAATAATGCATCTCTGTTATTCACATCATGGAGGGGGTCTGTTGCTGTCTGTCTGTTGTTTGTCTGTTGGTCTCTGTTGTTTGTTTGTTGCTGTTAGTCTCATTTGTTGGTTTCTGTTACTGTCTGTTGTTTTCTGTTGCTGACTGTTGTTGGTATCTGTTGCTGTCAGCCCTTCATCAGTAAACAAGTAAACAGTGTGACAGATTCTACACTCGACTGCCACCCCCCCCCCCCTCCTCTCTACAGGCCGTGTCCACCTTGTCAACACAGTTAGCAAGGACACGTGTCACTCCTCGTACTAATCACGGATATAATGATGACAAGGGTCGACCTCTCGTGGGACACCTTCACTACTTCTTCAAGCAGGTACCCCCCCCCCCCCCTCTCTCTCTCTCTCTCTCTCTGTCTCTCTCTCTCTCTCTCTCGGTAGAAACAGGTAGGCTATAGATAGTGTGTAGGAAGTGAGAGACAAGGTGGGAGAGACAGGTGACACTGGGGTACTGGGAAGTGAGAGACAAGGTGAGAGAGACAGGTGACACTGGGGTACTGGGAAGTGAGAGACAAGGTGAGAGAGACAGGTGACACTGGGGTACTGGGAAGTGAGAGACAAGGTGAGAGAGACAGGTGACACTGGGGTACTGGGAAGTGAGAGACAAGGTGAGAGAGACAGGTGACACTGGGGTACTGGGAAGTGAGAGACAAGGTGGGAGAGACAGGTGACACTGGGGTACTGGGAAGTGAGAGACAAGGTGAGAGAGACAGGTGACACCGGGGGTACTGGGAAGTGAGAGACAAGGTGAGAGAGACAGGTGACACTGGGGTACTGGGAAGTGAGAGACAAGGTGGGAGAGACAGGTGACACTGGGGTACTGGGAAGTGAGAGACAAGGTGGGAGAGACAGGTGACACTGGGGTACTGGGAAGTGAGAGACAAGGTGGGAGAGACAGGTGACACTGGGGTACTGGGAAGTGAGAGACAAGGTGGGAGAGACAGGTGACACTGGGGTACTGGGAAGTGAGAGACAAGGTGAGAGAGACAGGTGACACTGGGGTACTGGGAAGTGAGAGACAGGTGACACTGGGGTACTGGGAAGTGAGAGACAAGGTGAGAGAGACAGGTGACACTGGGGTACTGGGAAGTGAGAGACAAGGTGAGAGAGACAGGTGACACTGGGGTACTGGGAAGTGAGAGACAAGGTGAGAGAGACAGGTGACACTGGGGTACTGGGAAGTGAGAGACAGGTGACACTGGGGTACTGGGAAGTGAGAGACAGCGTGAGAGATTTGTGTTATCCTCATCAAGACAACAATAATGTTATCCCATGGGAACAACACATCCGATAATAACTTTACCTGTGTTGGCATGGTAACCAAACATAACACAGGTGAGATGTATATTTACACCTGACCTAATTTAACCTATCAATACATAACCTAACCTAACCTAATATAACCTAAAAATACATAACCTAACCTAATCTAACCTAACCAAATCTAACCTAACCTAACCTAACCAAATCTAACCTAACCTAACCTAACCTAACCTAACCTAACCTAACCTAACTTAATTAATCCCCCAGGTAACGTCAGGGTGTTTAATCAGCAGGTGAAATAAATGGGGGACCAATCTCTATGTGATCCCTGTACTCTATCGAATGACAAGAGGAAGGGTGGATGATGGGAAGGGAAGGGGAAGAAGAATGGGAAGGGAAAGGGATGGATGATAGGGACGGGAAGAAGAATGTAAGAAGGAAAGGGAAAGGGTTAGATGATGGGAAGGGAAGGGGAAGAAGAATGGGAAGGGAAGAGGTTGGATGATGGGAAGGGGAGGGGAAGAAGAATGGGAAGGGAAGAGGTTGGATGATGGGAAGGGAAGGGGAAGAAGAATGGGAAGGGAAGAGGTTGGATGATGGGAAGGGAAGGAGAAGAAGAATGGGAAAGAAAGGGATGGAAAGGGGAAGAAGAATAGGAAGAGAAAGTAATGGATAATGGAAAGGTACGAAGACAGATGATGGAAAGAAGTAAAAAAAAAAAAAATGAAATCTCCCATCTCTCACACCTCAGGGATTCCTCTCACTTACCATAACACAAACTAATGTAAACACAACTTAAGAAGACATTTCAGGTAATCAATGACTTACTTTTGCATTACGCTTCAAAACCACTACTTTCTCGTGGATTTTAAAGTATTATAATAATTTACCAGACACGTATAGTAATTATCACTAAATCTATCGTTTTCGGTTTGTTGTCGCCGATAATAAAAAAATCTCGTATCATTGACGATATATTTTACTATTTTTTTTTTTTTATTATGAAATTAAGTCGTTTTTAATAGCTTGTCTTTCTTGAATTAATAGAAGAAAATAAATCGTAATATCAAGGTGAAAATATATACGTTTTAATAAGATAATTTCTATGATTAATAAAACAGTCAGACATACAAACGCTGCCCTAAATTTCCCCCTTGTTTATGTCTCAGCATTTTCGTTTCTCCTAGACATAACGTCCTCGTTCTATCGTGTCTATCTTCCTTATGGTCTCTTTATCTCTCACTTTCTCTCAGTAGTATCTCATCGGCCTCTCCAATCGGGAGGAATTAGTCATTTTCGCCAATCTAATTTGCATATCCGTAGCGGCACCCGTGCATCGTTATGTTGGCAGGACTTAGGTTATGTTGGCAGGACTTAGGTTATGTTGGCAGGACTTAGGTTATGTTGGCAGGACTTAGGTTATGTTGGCAGGACTTAGGTTATGTTGGCAAACCTCAGATTATGTTGGCAGGACTCAGGTTATGTTGGCAGACCTCAGATTATGTTGGCAGGACTCGTGGGAGGGCTCGAGTCATGTTGGCAGGACTCATATCATGTTCTCAGGAGTCAGATCATGTTGTCAGCTCAGAATTATGGAGTTAAAACATCTGCTTTATTTCACCTGAACTATATATCCTAGCCATCCTTCACACACCATTTAAAAACACCAATACGCCATAACACGATATTTTTATTATTAACCAACACTTTTATCAAGGATGACTTTTGTTGTTGTGGGAGTTAAATATAGATTATTTTCTCTTACTTAATATCATAATAATGTTCTTAATATATACATTAACTGTGTATTTCTTATGACTTGTGTGTGTTTTTTTTGTTTAAGTTTTGTTGAGTATATCAGAGGTGTTATGGTGTTTGTATGTGTGTTTGTTTGTCTGTTTCTGTTCTTTGTTAGTCTATCTGTCTGTCTGTCTATCTGTCTGTCTGTCTGTCTGTCTGTCTGTTTCTCTTTTCTCTATATTTTTTGTCTATTCCATACGCGGTAAACACACACACACACACACACACACACACACACACACACACACACACACACACACACAACACACTTACAATACCCATATATTTATCATCCAGGTATCGTAAACACTAATTTTTTTTCTTTACATTTTCCCCAAGGGCCATAAACACTTCCCACAATCACTACGACTATTTGGTAAAGTTTAGTTGGTAATAGGGGGAGGAGGAGACCGGCGTGAATGGCTGGCGAAGCGTCATTTATTCGTCCCAAGTTGTTTGACACCGGTCCTCCTCAATATTGTTCTGTCTATTGGTATTTTGCCTGTTTTTTTCTGTCCCCTGTCTCTTGTTTTCTTTGACTTTTTCTTTTGTTTTTAGTAATTTTTTGTATTTTGTGATTTTTTTTGTGTGATTTTTGTTTGTAATTTTTTTGTGATTTTGTTTTTGTTACGTCGTGTTTTATGTTGTTTGTAATTTGTGTTTGTATTTTAAGCTGAGATTTTGTGTTTAGTTTTAACTTTATCTACTCTCTCTTTAGTACACATTTCACTTGATGTTTTTATACTATTCTTAAATTAAGTTTTCTCTAATATAGGATCTATTTTCTTATCACTATATCAGTAAGTACAGTAGATATTCTTCTTCTGCTATAGTATGCTAAGTTTGGTCAATGATATCTATATACGTCTTACATTAGGGAGTAAGGGAATAGTACAATACACAGACCTTTCACTGACCTACACTAACAGTTCACTACAGCTTCCCTCTACTAACACTGTGAACAAAATGAATCAAGAACCTCCACATTTACTTAACTGTTACACTTTTATCACGGCAGGAGAGTTTGACAATGGCGACTACAACACACAGACTACATCATCACAAAACACTAACTCATCCGTGTCAGTATTGTATTATCTTGGGCCGCTCGTTTACTTCCATAATGTTCGCTTTTATTTATCTTATTTCACTCATTATCTCACAAACATATTTTTCTAGCAGTTGGTGTTTAAGTGGGTCCCACCTCTCTCCTCCAGTGTTTATTGAGAGACACTGGAGGGCCGCTAGTGTTGTGCTACTCTCCAGGTATCTAAGTCCCGTCTAGGAATTATTTTCCCGTTGTAAACTTGATTAATTCTCCAGGTATTAATTTTTCTCAGTTTGTCTTTTCTCACAGTATGATGATTTCTATTAGACTTTTCTTCAATGTCTCACTGCTTAAGGGTATAAACGACACGGACAAACCCACATAATTATCACATTATTTTCACCCTGGATTATCTCTTAGGAGCAGTATTGTGATATTAATCGTCTAACATTATATTATTAATATTCACAAGAGTACGAAACCATGATCAAATTTTTTACACTATCATCAACGAGTCAATATTATTAAGTCTGTGTTATTATTGCTAGCTTGAGCAATAAAACTACTCTTTGTTTTGTGATTTAAATTGATTTCTCTGCCTGGAGCACTTGTTGGAAATACTACTTGGAGCGACATTAGCTTCACCAAAACACGAGTATCAAAGTTTTCACCTGACAAGATGTTTATATTTCTCAGACGGGATTTTACCACAAGGCTGACGGTTCACTCACGAGCAGTCAGTAGAAATGAACAGATCATAAGAGTCCGTACGTGTGTGTGGGTGGTAGTACAGTTCATATGAGTGTGTACGTGTGTGTGTGTGTGTGGTAGTACAGTTCATATGAGTGTGTACGTGTGTGTGTGTGGTAGTACAGTTCATATGAGTGTGTACGTGTGTGTGTGTGTGGTAGTACAGTTCATATGAGTGTGTACGTGTGTGTGTGTGGTAGTACAGTTCATATGAGTGTGTACGTGTGTGTGTGTGTGGTAGTACAGTTCATATGAGTGTGTACGTGTGTGTGTGTGTGGTAGTACAGTTCATATGAGTGTGTACGTGTGTGTGTGTGGTAGTACAGTTCATATGAGTGTGTACGTGTGTGTGTGTGGTAGTACAGTTCATATGAGTGTGTACGTGTGTGTGTGTGGTAGTACAGTTCATATGAGTGTGTACGTGTGTGTGTGTGGTAGTACAGTTCATATGAGTGTGTACATGTATAGTAGTAGGTGTACAGTTCATAAGCGTACCTGTGTATTAAAGGTGTAGTTTGGGATGTGAGAGTAAGACACATACCCATCCATCTACAGGTGAAGGTCAAGCTCAGTCACATCCCTCAAAACAAAACAAGTAACTTCCTCGACAAAAACAAAATAAAAACAAAAACAAAACACAAAATCCTGTACAAGTGAGAAGACTGGATGATATACACTAAAACACCTTGAATATAAGATATAGGTATGTACTATATATATAATTAACTAATAAAAACGTGGCTTTAAATCTATAACCAGAAACCAAGTCGGTCGATATGATAAAAGTTGCAACTATTGGTAACAGTGAGTCGATAACGAATGGTAACAGTGAGTCGATAACCAATGGTAACAGTGAGTCGATAACCAATGGTAACAGTGAGTCGATAACCAATGGTAACAGTGAGTCGATAACCAATGTATACTATAAAAACACAACTACAGAATAATGCTACATGTCCCCCCCAAGATATTTAAGTTTGTGGGTCAGTGTTCGATATACTAGAGTTACTTTTATTACCTTCATGGTCTGGACTGTAGGATTAATCTAATTTTTCTTGACTGCTCTGCTTCCTCTCTGGCTAAGACATTGTGTTAAAAAAAGGGACACAAACCCACTAGACGTCACCCACTTACTCTTCTCGACTACCAGCTGCCTCAGTGTGTGTCATATAAATGTTTTCAATAATTTATATTATTAGTAAAGAATATATTTTGTAATGTCTTTTGTTATATAAATTTAGACAAGTATATAAACTAACGCCTGGGGGTTAAGCCAATGTGTGTGGTTGACATGACTCACGACTAGAGGGTAGGAGCTGTGTACTGTACTCATACACACTAGTACACCCCATAATGATAATGTATATTTTGTAGTGTACACAGCTCGCCCCTCGCTCACTCTCCCGCCTGCAGTTCGTGTCTGGCCTTTGCCTAAACTCGAAAAACTTTTAACTTGACATTTTTACAATTTTAATGCGGGTTCGAAGCATGAACTTTGAGACAAAGTCATCCAGGCTAGAATTTGTGATGAATTAAAACTTGATGTTAAATGGTGAGAAGGTCCGGGCGTCAACCTGACACAAGTTAAAGGTCTTGTTAGTGAGCTCATGCTTTATTTTGGTGCCGTCCGTCCAAACTTGTAATACACCGCCCAACCCATCCATTATCTACCCTGGCCACACACACAACAATTTGGAACCCGCTGGAGTAAATTGTCTCCTAATGTATGTACGATCAGACACAGGACATCTCTGACGTCATCATTCAAAGCAAAAGGATGGCCTATCAGAGAGCACCTCTCACGTCATCGCTAAAGGCGGCCACCAATCGCCGTGCCCTTGTGATGGTGCTATGTTAGAGGATGTTTATTACCCACTTGTTGAGACACCAGAGTAATGTGCTGCCCAGGGAGGACCGTCCCTGACCTCACTTATTTACATGATGAGTGACCAATCAACGTTTTACACATCACTCAAATAAACAATAATCTGTTTACCAGCAAACTGACGTAATCACCAAGAGGTCGACAAAGGGCTTACTGGGCATATCTGACGTCATGGGTGATGTAACACCCAATCACAAATCCTCTGAGGCACACATCAGAGAGATGACCACAGGTCTTGTCCGACGTCATTACTGTGATAACCAATTACTGTGGTTCCCTGACCATCTTCCTTCATTGGTGTAATGCTAACAAAAATCTCTGACGTCATTTTCAGTGGAGGAAACAAAACAAACCACAAAGGGCCTCTTACATCACTTCGCAGGCCATAGCCAATCATCGATCACCTCTGACGTCACATCTCAACAATAGACCAACCACGAGACGTAATCACAGTTCATGGCCTTTGGAATTTCATCGATGACCAATCACACAACAGGAGACGTTACGTCAGTAAAGCTGAGACCAATCACAGGGGAAACTCTGACGTCATGAAAAACTGATTCAATTCATAACTTCAAATGTCTTAACACTTGATAAATCATTCAGTTTATGCCCCTCTCCCTCCTCCTCCTTCTACATTTCCCTTCCTTCCTCCTCCTACACCCTTCTCTCTCCCACCCTCCATTCCAACTCTTCCACCCTCCACCCACACAACCTCCTTCCTCCCCCCTCCCCCTCCTGTCTCCCCTTCCTCCCCAATCATCACTCCGTCTCCTCTCCCCCCTTCCCTTCTGTCTCCCCTTCCTCCCAGTCATCACTCCGTCTCCTCTCCCCCCTTCCCTTCCACCCTACCATTACTCCTCACAACAATGGAGGAAGTTTAAGTCTGAAGGAACAGTTTAGGAAATAAAACATTACGCCAACGGGAGACAGCGAACAGGTGGAAAGAGGAAGTCAAGTAGATATGTTAACCTTACTTAATATGGCTCTCTCTCTCTCTCTCTCTCTCTCTCTCTCTTATATACTACCCTTAATCTATCAGTTGATAATTCCAACTAATTTTATTGCCACCCTATAATTTCTGTTTTGTTGATTTGTTTAACGTTATCAAGTAATTAATATTAATGTAATGATACGATATACAGTAGTAATGACCTGTGTGTGTGTGTGTGTGTGTGTGTGTGTGTGTGTGTGTGTGTGTGTGTCGTATTTATATTGATTGTCTTTCTATACAACGACAACTATAATACTACTACTACTACTACTACTAATACTACTACTAATAATAATAATAATAAAATAATAATAACAATAATAATAATAAATAACAAAAAACAATAACAACAACATCTAACAGGTGAAACTTGATACAATGAACCAATGAAGAATTTCGCTAAAAAAGACCAAAGAATAAATTCGAGAATGTAGTCCATGAGGTTAAAGGCGTTAAGTCACCTGCAGGTGTAGTAGCCCACTATTGACCAGTAGTGTTTCCCGGTACAGGTCCGCCTCACCAATAAGACTGGTTCTGTTCCTGGGCCAACTAAACAACCGGTAGCTTTCTTCGTGTTTTTTTTTAAGGTGTGGTATTTTTTCTGTCACTGGAGTCATCTAGAAGCTACCTGTTGGCTCTACCTGTAGCTTTTGTATTTATCTGTAATTTAGAATGTTTACTACAGAGTGATTTGTAGTGTAACAGGTGCCTTAGTTATTGTAGAAGAGGGGTATAGTATAGTACTGAAGTGAGGGGTATTGTCCAGTGCTGAAGTGAGGGGTATAGTACAGTACTGAAGTGAGGGGTATAGTACAGTGCTGAAGTGAGGGGTATAGTACAGTACTGAAGTGAGGGGTATAGTACAGTGCTGAAGTGAGGGGTATAGTACAGTACTGAAGTGAGGGGTATAGTATAGTACTGAAGTGAGGGGTATTGTCCAGTGCTGAAGTGAGGGGTATAGTACAGTACTGAAGTGAGGGGTATTGTCCAGTGCTGAAGTGAGGGGTATAGTACAGTACTGAAGTGAGGGGTATAGTATAGTACTGAAGTGAGGGGTATTGTCCAGTGCTGAAGTGAGGGGTATAGTACAGTACTGAAGTGAGGGGTATAGTACAGTGCTGAAGTGAGGGGTATAGTACAGTACTGAAGTGAGGGGTATAGTATAGTACTGAAGTGAGGGGTATTGTCCAGTGCTGAAGTGAGGGGTATAGTACAGTACTGAAGTGAGGGGTATAGTACAGTGCTGAAGTGAGGGGTATAGTACAGTACTGAAGTGAGGGGTATAGTACAGTGCTGAAGTGAGGGGTATAGTACAGTACTGAAGTGAGGGGTATTGTCCAGTGCTGAAGTGAGGGGTATAGTACAGTACTGAAGTGAGGGGTATAGTACAGTGCTGAAGTGAGGGGTATAGTACAGTACTGAAGTGAGGGGTATTGTCCAGTGCTGAAGTGAGGGGTATTGTCCAGTGCTGAAGTGAGGGGAATAGTCCAGTGCTGAAATATATCCTCAATAATTTACTTAGGTCAGCAAAACAGTGACACTTAGAAGTATTGTCTTAAGAAATAAAATAGTATTAAGCAGAGTGTTTTTTACGTACACACATCAACACACTGTCTCCTGATCATGTCATCGTGGACAGAAACCAAAAGTGTTCAGCTGTTTTTTATCGTTCCATTATGTCCTGTGCCATCAACGTTTTACGGCCAAACTACCTCAGGTCACATGAACAATTATCCCAGTTCTCTTAGTTATCCCAGTTATCCCAGTTCTCTTAGTTATCCCAGTTTCCCGGTTCTCCCAGTTCTCTCCTCATTGACAAAATTAGTTAAGATGAGTATGACCAGGCCCAGTCCCGCTGATTAGTGGGGAAAAAAGACATATTTCTGAAAGTAGGTGAACGCCTCGTAGCACGGCTCAGCTCCCCAGTAAAAACAAACTTCCTGGAACTTGGACCTGTAGCAGCGACGACCCCAGGAGCGAGTTGTGGCGTTAAGGAGGAAACACCCGCTATAAACATTGATCAGCAGGTAAAAAAAAATATTGTTCTTTATGATTGAATGTTCTTTTAATATGATCCAGGTACGCGGTGACGACTAGGTTACCTGGCGTGAACGTTCTTGTTTTAATATTTAAGGCAACGAAAACTAACTACCATGGTGGACGTTATCAAGATTATATTCCAATAAATTCCGTAACACATCCTACCGCGTTACACACACCCCTCCCCCCCGCGAAAACATCTTCCACACGTCCAAAGTTTCTTTTAAAGACGCCTGACAGAATCGACCCAGATAAATTTTCGTAGGTATTTTTAGGTGAGGAAGTTGATAATATATGTGTACACTGGGTGTGATGTCTTCATTAGTAGCAGCAGCAGAGGCAACAACTAGTGGTCAAGTCACACTGTATTGCACTTATAATTATCTGAATTCCACAGACCTTCAACCTAGTAATCTTTCGAAGGATGTGTAAGAGGAGAAACAAGTACGACTGCATTTTCTTTTCACTCCAGGGTGTCCACTTAATGTATTGTGTCAAGTGAATTTTTTACCATCAAGGTGCCTCGGCTAATTTCTCTGACCAGGAGCAAAATTTGAAATGAATTACAATGTTAGTTGACTACAGAGTCGGTTCTTATACACATAACTATTCTCATTTACAGATTAACATTGTTCCGTTATGTCTTGATCCGCTATACTTGTCCATCTGATCTCTACTGTGGGGTTCATCTTACCTGACCTGACCTGACCTCTCCCTGGTGACCTTGACTGAGAAAACGCAACCAAAACAAGGGTGAGTTTGGAGTCTGAGAGGCTGTGTTGACATCCACTGTGTGTGTGTGTGTGTTCCTCTCCTCCCTACCTTTTCCCTCTCTTTCCCTCCTTCTTCCTCCAACACCATCTTTCCTCTACCCCGACTCTCAATCCCTCCTCCTCCTCCTCCTCCTCCCACTCCCTTTCTGAGACCGTCTTGGAGGAGGAGGGAATTCCACACTCCCTCAATCTCTCAGTTTATCTCATCATCCTCTCCTCTTTTCCCTTTCCCTCCTCATCCCCCTCTCTTCCTACTTTCATCTCACCCTCTCCCTCTCCCTTCCTCCCTCCCTCCCCATCCCCCTCTCTTCCTACCTTCATCTCACCCTCTCCCTCCCTCCTCCCCCCTCTCCCTGGTGATTCGTGCTTCATTCCTCCTACCTGGGTGACCAACCAGCCTTGCCGTGCACCTTCCCTGATTACCACCACCACCACCACCATTACCACGACTACCAACGACACTACCACCATTACCTTTATAACCACCAAAGCACTACCACCCCCACTACTATAACTACTCGATAACCAAACGGTAACTATTTATCGCTATGATTACCTATCGGTATTGTCTAGGTGCTATGGCTACCTAGAGAGACGAAGAGTGAAGGGCGATATGATCGAGGTGTATAAATGGAGGTCAGGGCTTAACAAAAGTGACGTTACAAAGGTACTCAAACTATCCAACCAGGAGCGAACTCGTAACAATGGTTTTAAATTAGACAAATTTAGATTTAGGCGCGAGATAGGTAAACATTGGTATGTATGTATGTATGCATGTATGTATGTATGTATGAGCTTTTTCTTCCAAGTGTTACGAATACGTCACCCTAAAGGTTTAAATTGTCCCATCCCATGACATACAACAAGGCAATAACCTAGCCTAACCATAACATACAACAAAGCAATAACAGTCAAATGATTCTAATTCTTTAATCCTAAACATTTATACCAGGAAAAAAAATCCTACAATGAACTTGGGACACAATAAATTACTAACCATACGCACTCAGTGAGATAAGCGGTTGAGAAAATATATGAAAATTAAATCGATAAATTGACTGGTGTTGAGGTGTAACTTTTATTGATGATGTGTGTGTGTGTGTGTGTGTGTGTGTGTGTGGTAAAGTTATGCTCTGAGGCCTTGTCTGTCTGTCTCTCTGTAAAGGAAAGTTTTTAGGAAATACTATTATCTGGGGGGGGGGGGGGATGTATCACTGAACGACACATGTCAATTTGAAGTTAGTTTTATTATTGTTCATGATATGTGTGTCTGTCTGTGTGTGTGTGTGTGTGTGTAATAATAATAAATAAATAATAATAATTAACGGTCTATTGAAAAATTCGGCAGCCCGAAGGCTGAAAATATACATTGGACAAAAATTACTTATTACATACAAAGACATGGGGTGGATGGGTCGTTTAACAAAAGCTTTCATTACCGAGAGGAGAAGGAACAATGATTGTGTGTGTGTGTGTGTGTGTGTGTGTGTGTGTGTGTGTGTGTGTGTGTGAACTAATTATGTATGCTACAATATATTCTTTTATGTGAGCACTTAATCTATCTATTTGTTCACCTGTGCTCCAGTTTTAGGTTTATCGGAATATAGTCAACGAGTTTTTACCATTTAGAAATCTACCCACAGGAAATCCTTCTGTCCACACCTGCACCTGCTCATTGAACTTACAACTGTACCTGTTCCTGGACTCACACACGTGTTTCCCAAGTTATGAGAGACCATAATGAAATCCGAGTTATTTTACCTGCACCTGTAATGTGTACCTGTACCTTTACCTGCACCTGTAATGTGTACCTGTACCTTTACCTGTACCTGCACCTGCACCTGTACCTTTACCTGCACTTGTGATGTGCACCTGTGCCTTTACCTGCGCTTGTACCTGTACCTGCAATTTTTACCTCTATCCGTATCTGTAACCCGTAACCTATACCCGCACCTGTAATGTGTACCTGTACCTGTGACCCCCTAAATAAGGACCACCTCTCTTAAGCAACACCACATAACAACATCACCAGACTGACTCACATGCATTACCCACATTTTACACCTAACAAAAATAAAGATCGGTTCAATAAACACCACTAAATAATCGCTTAACTAAAAAATCAAAAAGCGTAATTGAAATATTAATGAGACCATTGAACTGTGAGCATATTATAATATTATAACAATAATTATTACTTATATAAAAGAGGAATATTTTGTGGCGGGGATTGTTTGTCAAGCCCAAGGTGGGGGATTGTCGTGTGTGTGTGTGTGTGTGTGTGTGTGTGTGTGTGTGTGTGTGTGTGTGTGTGTGTGTGCAAGCATAGGCAGACAGACAGAGAGACAGGAGTACACGCCATCATCCAGTTGTGTCGTGTACTTCTTCAGGATGTCAATAATCACCTGAGCGCTAAGAACTGTTCGTGTGTCTGTTTCCTTGTGTTACATGTAGCTTAGATAACACACACACACACACACACACACACACACACCACCACCACCAGCACCACCACCAGACAACACGACCCCACCCCCCACGACCCGTGATAAGAGGAAGAAGATAAGCGTCAGTGTGGTGTTTCCGGTGTGTGTGTGTGTGTGTGTGTGTGAGTGTGTGTGTGTGTGTGTGTGTGTGAGAGAGTGTGTGTGTGTGTGTGTGTGTGTGTGTGTGTGTAAACAAACACTAAATTATTAAAACACGTACGTATATAAACATGCAATATATACACTTACTTTAAACACACACACACACACACACACACACACACACGAAGAATTAAGGTACTTGGATGACTAAGCTTGTTGGACCCGTGAGGTTGGCCCATTTAAGGTCAGGTGGGGTCAGCTGTGCTCACGTGGGGTCAGGGAGTCGTGACCACCACACACGCCCGCCTACTCCTCCCCCCCCCCTCTTACCCCCAGGTTGGTGTCAGGTCAAGCAGGGTCACCGTGGCAAAGCGGGTAGCGGGTGAGATCATGTAAGTCGTGGTACAGGATCGAACCCCCCACTGCCTGGTTGACTGGTTGTCTGACTGGTTAGTTGATTATCTGATTGGTTAGTTGATTATCTGATTGGTTGGCTGATTGGTTGTTTGGTTGCCTGATTGTCCAGCTGGTTGCTTAACTGGCTTTCTATACCTGACTGGGTGGCAGTTTGGTTGGCTTAAGTGTGACTGGTTGATTGATTGGGTCTGAGTAAATAACTTATTGGGTAATTGGTTGATTGGCAGGTTGGTTAATTGGTTGGATGGTTAGTTGGTGGTTGAGAGGAAAGCTATGCCACAATTCTCGAAGCTGCAGGAGTAAGAGTTCTCAGCTGGGACGTGTGGTGTGTGGTGGGGGTCAGGTCAGGTCAGGTTAGGTTAGATTAGTGTTTGGTTAGGCTAATGTTTGGTTTAGTTAAGAGTCTGCAATAGGCAGCTCCAGTAGAGAGTTATTACCACTCTCTTATCATCCATGAATCTATCTAGCCTCCTTTTAAAACTTTCCAGCGTTCCAGCACTAACTACATAGTTGTTAAGCTTGTTCCACTCGTCCACCACCCTATTTGTGAACCAGTTCCTTCCTATCTCCCTCCTAAACCTAAACTTATCCAACTTAAATCCGTTGCTATGAGTCCTATCCTGCTCGGATATTATAAGAACTTTATCTATATCTCCTTTATTGATTCCTTTCACCCACTTGAACACTTCTATCATATCTCCCCGCACTCTTCGTCTTTCTAGGTTAGGTTAGCATTAAGATGATTGATCTTCTGGGGTGCCTAATCTTCACGTCATGTGTCCGCTGCCTGTATGATCCACCTTCAGGTACTGTACACTCAAAAAACTATCTGTACCCTGGATGATCGATGAATTCCAGAATGAACACTGTGACTCCTGTTGTCTCGGTAGGGTTGTCAAAATCCTTCGTCCTTTATGTCATATTTTTTCAAACATAATTTTGTATAGATAGTTTTTGAGAGTGAGTGTAAGTATATATATAACGGTTCTTAATCTCTCTCTCTCTCTGTGTGTGAAGACGGAGGTAACACTTATTATAGCAGTAATCTTTACCGTCACACTTCACATCCCGAGAAGCACAAGAAATGAAGAACAAGTTGATTTACTTATTAGTTTAACTGTAAATTATTTTAAAAGGATTCGATCTTCTAAGTCTATATTTAATTGGTAGATCAATCATGCGTTTATCAGTGAACTACCAATCAAAACCCACCAAATTAATAGCAACTAATGTTTTTGTTTGTGTCGTTCGGAATTAATATTTCCTGTTAATATTTGCCCCTCCTGCTCCCTCAATGGCGATAAACCACACCACTATTATATTTCCTCTTTTGCAGTCCTTAATACTTTTGTCGATAACACTTACAATAAATATATTAACACGGAAAAGAAGGCCACACATACAACACCAATAACGTCTACCTGAAGGCCAAGTACGCCAGGTAGTTCAGCCACCGTCCGCCAGATGGCACACATGTGTTTGCATGAAGTGTGTTATTTCACTCTATAATAATCTGACATTACAACCGCAGCGTAGCCATTGTTTTCAAAAGATATCGGAAATGCGGCATCCCAACAATTTCACTGCATAGTTTAGACCACTAATGAACGTATAAATCAGAGCAAATTCCCCGTAATATTTGTTATATAATCCTCTTTTGTTTCGGGTTAAAATAGGTACGCTTTAAAGTCTGGGAGCTTGTGTGTGTAGCAGGCAGTGAGCTGCACGGGATGGAGGCAGCATCAGCGAGCCTGGTGGTGGTGCTGTTTACTCTATAGGTAATCATAACGCCGTACACCACCGTTCATAACACCACTGTAAAACTACCGCCACTGTTGTATGTGGGCGTCTAATGTAGTAATGAACAGGTGATACGCCACTAATGCTGCTCAATATGTATATATATATATATATATATATATATATATATATATATATATATATATATATATATATATATATAGAGAGAGAGAGAGAGAGAGAGAGAGAGAGAGAGAGATTATATACCGTGGCTCAGAGATTTTGTGTCTGTCTGTAGGTCAGTCAGTGTGGGAGTGGCGTCCTGGTGTGGGTGTCGACCATTACCTCCCAAATACCGCTGCTTGGTAATTCGATCTCTGTTAGCAGCTCATTTCAGCAGCTTACTCCTACCAGTTCTGAGAGCAGCTTACTCCTACCAGTACTGAGGGCAGCTTACTCTTACCAGTACTGAGGGCAGCTTACTCCTACCAGTACTGAGGGCAGCTTACTCCTACCAGTACTGAGGGCAGCTTACTCTTACCAGTACTGAGAGCAGCTTACTCCTACCAGTACTGAGGGCAGCTTACTCCTACCAGTACTGAGAGCAGCTTACTCCTACCAGTACTGAGGGCAGCTTACTCCTACCAGTACTGAGAGCAGCTTACTCCTACCAGTACTGAGGGCAGCTTACTCCTACCAGTACTGAGAGGAGCTTACTCCTACCAGTACTGAGGGCAGCTTACTCCTACCGGTACTGAGAGCAGCTTACTCCTACCAGTACTGAGAGCAGCTTACTCCTACCAGTACTGAGGGCAGCTTACTCCTACCAGTACTGAGAGCAGCTTACTCCTACCAGTACTAAGGGCAGCTTACTCCTACCAGTACTGAGGGCAGCTTACTCCTACCAGTACTGAGAGCAGCGTACTCCTACCAGTACTGAGAGCAGCTTACTCCTACCAGTACTGAGGGCAGCTTACTTCTGCCAGTTCTGAGAGCAGCTTACTCCTACCAGTACTGAGGGCAGCTTACTCCTACCAGTACTGAGGGCAGCTTACTTCTGCCAGTTCTGAGAGCAGCTTACTCCTACCAGTACTGAGGGCAGCTTACTCCTACCAGTACTGAGGGAGAAGAATTGATTTTAATACAACCTGGCTCAAGTGACTCGTCGTTGCGTATGTAAGACTTGAATTACCTATCACTACATCTAGAGTAAGTCAGGGCTTATACCACAGTCTCTACCATAATAATTAACTCAAATTACACCATAATCATCTATCTTATTATATTATAACTAAACCCTCACATCGTTGCAATTAGGAACACACACCCTAAAAAAATTAATTATGTATATGTGAGTTGAGAAATACATTATATAACACTCCAGGCTACAGTGGACCAGTTATAACATTACATGAATCGCCAGTACTGTAACACCCAGAAGCGTTATAAATGAAATGCTGTACCGTTACAACATTACAGAGCAAATTACAGCACCAGGAAGGTTGTGGGCAGTTAAGTGATTGCACTCACCTGAAGGGAACGATTGTATGATTGGACGGAGGGGGATGGAGGCAGGGGAGGGAAGGAGGGGAAGGGGGGGAGAGGGAGCAAGAGGGAGGGTGTGTGAGAGAGACATCCAGGTGAGGGAGGGAAGGAGGGTGCAGGTGGTATCGTGAACACTCGAAGATGATGCATCATCAGGATCAGTCAAGCGGTGTGTGTGTGTGTGTGTGTGTGTGTGTGTGTGTGTGTGTGTGTGTGTGTGTGTGTAAAATACAGCTCTTTAGGTCGTGTTCATCACTCCAACTCCTGTACCCACACCTGTTCGTCACACCTGCTGGGTACACCTCTTGTTGGTCACGTAGGCCTATCGCTTTAATTAATACCTGTTATATTCTCCAGACACCTTGACAAAAACCTAATGGTGTGTTTTGCGTCATCGTTTATCAATGTTACCACACACACACACACACACACACACACACACACATGACTGTATTGTAGTACATTTTACAGATTTAATTTATCTTCAAATACTGTCAGAGGAAAATATGGTCTTGACAGGTAGGTAGGCAGGTAGGTAGGTACACATTTTGATACATATGTTCAGTACAGCAAATGTAGTAGCCTCAGTGGTAGAGGTAAACAGAACACCCACCTTCACAAAACAACTATAATCTCTTCTTGTCGCGGCGATACTAAAATAACACATGTTATTCCTCACAGGTATTCTTAATTAGTATTATTCTTTACCTAGTAGCTAATGATCACTATATAACTACCCCAACAGAGCAAAATATACATAGATATATACTACAGGATTATCTAAGTCAAGTTATCTATAGTAAGAATCTTTATCATTAAGGTAACTTATAGAGAAGTAGTGGGGAAAAATATAAGAGGTTTGAACACTATAGAAAGGAGGTTAGGATAGGATAGGATAGGTTAGGTTAGGATAGGTTAGGTTAGGATAGGATAGGTTAGGTTAGGTTAGGTTAGGTTAGGTTAGGTTAGGATAGGATAGGATAGGATAGGTTAGGTTAGGTTAGGATAGGATAGGATAGGTTAGGTTAGGTTAGGTTAGGTTAGGTTAGGTTAGGATAGGATAGGTTAGGTTAGGTTAGGTTAGGTTAGGTTAGGATAGGATAGGATAGGATAGGTTAGGTTAGGTTAGGTTAGGTTACCTTCAACAAATCCACATCTCTTATGCCCAGGTAAATTTCCCGTACATAATTTAGACGTCACCTTAATACCTCACCTTTACCGTAACACACCTGACGTTTGGTCCTCCAGCCACACTGTCCAACCACATCACTTGTACACACTTAATACCCCCCCTAGACCACATCCTTCTACCCTGCACCACACCCCTCTACCCTGCACC
>CAUDMG010003130.1:97500-137500 GCA_958450375.1 Homarus gammarus
TATTTACCGAAAAGAGATAAAATGATAGAATGTTTCATTTTCCCTGATTTAATATGGAGAAGAATGTTGAGGCGTGAATGTTTCTCTATGGGGAATTTATCTATAATTGTTGTAAATAATTAATGAGTTAAATAGCAAGACGAGTTTGTTAGTCAATGGTTAACTCATCGTCCTCAAGGGGTTAACAAGAGGAGGGGTTTATGTTGTGTTGACTAAGCTTACCTAACACAACTAACCCAACCTCAAGCGACTGTTAAAAGGTTATAATATCAATATACTACCACCATCACCACCACTAACAACCACCACAACCACCACCAACCCCCCACACACCACCACCACTACCCCCCACACACCACCACCACTACCCCCACACCCCCCCCCCACACACCACCGCCACTACCCCCACACACCCACCACCACTACCCCCACAACACCCCCCACACACCACCACCACTACCCCCACACACACCCACCACCACTACCCCCACACACCCCCCCCCCCACACACCACCACCACTACCCCCACACACCCCACACACCCACCACCACTACCCCCACACACCACCACCACTACCCCCACACACCCCACACACACACCCACCACCACTACCCCCACACACCCCCCACACACCACCACCACTACCCCCACACACCCCCCCACACACCACCACCACTACCCCCACACACCCCACACACACACCCACCACTACCCCCACACACCCCACACACACACACCACCACCACTACCCCCACACACCACCACCACTACCCCCACACACCCCCCCCACACACCACCACCACTACCCCCACACACCCCACACACACACCCACCACCACTACCACTACCAACAACCAGATATTCCCAGCATCTGAGCCCACAATTGGAGAGAAGGGGAACGGTTCATGGCTGCGGCAGGAGACTTCAATACACCTAAATTGTGACGGGAATAAATTATCAATACATTCTCAGTGGAAATTGACAAGCTGGGTTCGTTTTGCATACTCACGCCGTTGGTTCAAACACAATATGCGACTTATAATATTAGCATTTAACTCTAAGCTTGCGAGCGTTTAGTGTCCGGGGAGAGGGGGGAGTGGGGTGGTGGTGGTGGGGGGTGGAGAAGGGGGAGTGGGGTGGTGGGTGGGTGGAGAGGGGGAGTGGGGTGGAGAGGAGGGAGCGGGGTGGTGGTGGGGGTGGAGAGGGGGAGTGGGGGGGTGGCGGGGGTGGAGAGGGGGAGTGGGGTGGTGGGAGGGTGGAGAGGGGGAGTGGGGTGGTGGTGGGGGGTGGAGGGGGTAGTGGGTGAGGTGGGGTGGTGGGAGGAGTAGAGGTGGTAGGGGGTGGTGGTAGTAGGGGGTGGGGGTAGTAAGTGGTTGGGGGGGTGGGGTGGGGTATTTGCCATAGTGTGATATAGACAACGGATATAGATTGCTATGAACACTTGGTAGAACTGGATATATAAATATTTGATTGACACGGCTATATACATTTGCTGTAGACATTTTTATATAGTACACACATTGGTAGTGACGAACATACACAATTAATACAACTATATATATATACAGTATTTATAAACTGGTGTATACATTTATTTATATATACACATAAATTATATTTCTCTCTTTTGATTTAACACCAACAATGACCTGTCTTCACCTTGACCTTTGACCCAGTTTGCTAAATGTTGACCTGTGGTACTCCCTTCTCCCCTCCTCCTCCACTTTCTTTTTCGTCCCTTTCCATTTCCATCCTTTCTTTCCTTTTCCCCTACACCCCTTTCTCCCTCCTTCCCCTCCCCTTCTCCCCTACACCCCCTTTCTTCTCTCTCTTCTCCCCACCCCCCTTTCCCCTCCCCTCCCCTCCCCCCATCCACCTTCTCTCCCCCGACTCTCCCTACGAACCCACTCACAACTGGATCGACTGTGGATGCTCCGGACACGAACCACGCACTCTTAGAACCGGAGCCGAGTGATGTAACCAGGCAGCCACTGTTTGTCCTCGCCAGCAGTATAATTAGCATATATACCAAATGTTTATACCGTATCTCCATCCCTCCAGTTGTAGTGCCGACACACACACACACACACACACACACCTGGTGACTACACGAACAGGAAGGAAGAGAAAGAGGAAAGGAGGGGGCGGGGGGGGGAGGGTAACCATTTCACCTGAACTAAACGGGTATGGCTGCACAAATTACATAACTCGTCCAGTATTACCAAGGTACTAATGACACTTCCGGGTTGACTACTGTTATTACAGATGATTACACGTATCTACCTGTGGCTTATGTTGATGTTGGAACTTGCTGCCGGCTGTGTCAAGGTGTGGAGAGTGGAGGGCGGTGGTCAGGGGAGAGGATACCTGGGTGATTAGTGTTATTGAGTAGTGAGGATGATTTTCAGGTATGTGTGTGGTGGAGGTGGGTGGAGGGGTGGTGTGTGGTGTGGGGGTGGGTGGGTGTGTGGGTGTATGGGTGTGTGTGGTGGGTGTGTGGGTGTATGGGTGTGTGTATGTGTGTGTGTCTATACTACTACTTCCCCTTTACATCACCATTAACACCACCTACACCCCAACAACACCCCCACCACCCCCCACACCCCCACCACCCCCCCCCCACCATTATAACAGCAGTCTTGAGAGCGGAAGGAGGAGGAAGAAGGTTGCTGGTCCAGTTTACTCTTACACGAAAATTGTCTTTACGATGAAGGGCGCCTGTAAGTTTGTCGGGTCGTGGGAACTTTGCTCTGACCACCACGAAAAAGTAAGATATGTCCTTGTTGACTTAAATATACGGTATAAACGGGGATTACCTGAAGAATAGACACCCCAGTTTATTTCACCTGATGATTAAACGCCCCTAACGTTAATCTAACCTAACCTAACATAACCTAACCTAGCCTAACCTATCCTAACCTAACCTAAGCTAACCTAACCTAACCTAACCCAAACAAATGTGGTAAATCTTCCAGCTATCCACAATAAAATAAATCTTCTCTGTGATACAAAATAAAACGATAATTGCATTTAATTACTGTCTTTAGAGTTCTCAATGGTTAATAAGTTTTGTCAAATAAAAAAAACACGAATCTTTATTAAATTGTTTAAAAAAATCAATTTATTCTCAGTAATACAAGACAACATTATGATCATTGTATTTATATCTGTTATCGCAGTTGTCTTAATTATTATTATTAGTTATTATTATTATTACTATCATCATCATCATTATTATTATTATTATTATTATTATTATTATCATTATCATTATTATCATTATTATTATTATTATTATTGTACGCTGTCTTCCCCTCCTCCCCTATCCTTCCCTCCTTCCCTCCTTCTCTTCTCCTCCCCCTCCTCCCCATTCAGTCTTCAAGTGTTGGGCAAATTAGTGGGTAGTTTACAGTCAAACTACTTGCAATTATTATCATTATTATCATATTTCTTTATAATTAGTATCATTAGTTAATTATTATTATAATTATTAATATTATCATTATTGGTGGTAGTAGTAGCAGGATTAATAGTGTTCACAATATAATTCTAATTGGTACCTGCCTTAATAATCACCTCTGCAATAAATAATCACTGAACTAAATTATTGGCTCAGGTATATGAACACTTTATAGTACCGTCCTTGAAAGAAGTATTTAAGTTATATAAAAATTTAATAATTTCTTTACATCTTCAGAATAAATTACAATACTGCGTTTAAAACTTCTCAATGATTTATACCGAAAAAAATTAATTGAATTTTCTCTAAATAAAAGAAAATATTGTGTCCGAGAATTATTGTACAATTATAATAAAAAATAAATTAAATTGTTCTCTCAAGTCTTCGAAAAAATATATAAGACTATATTAAAGAATTGTCTCCCACACTTAGGATAAAACTAAGGTTGGTAACACTGTCTGTATGTGATGGTAACCCCACCTGTATGTGATGGTAACCCCACCTGTTTGTGATGGCAACACCACCTGTATGTGATGGTAACACTGTCTGTATGTGATGGTAACCCCACCTGTATGTGATGGTAACCCCACCTGCATGTGATGGTAACCCCACCTGTTTGTGATGGCAACACCACCTGTATGTGATGGTAACCCCACCTGTATGTGATGGCAACCCCACCTGCATGTGATGGTAACCCCACCTGTTTGTGATGGCAACACCACCTGTATGTGATGGTAACCCCACCTGTATGTGATGGCAACCCCACCTGCATGTGATGGTAACCCCACCTGTATGTGATGGCAACCCCACCTGCATGTGATGGTAACCCCACCTGTTTGTGATGGCAACCCCACCTGTATGTGATGGTAACCCCACCTGTATGTGATGGCAACCCCACCTGTATGTGATGGCAACACCACCTGTATGTGATGATAACCACACCTGTATGTGATGGCAACCCCACCTGTATGTGATGGTAACCCCACCTGTATGTGATGGTAACCCCACCTGTATGTGATGGTAACCCCACCTGTATGTGATGGCAACCCCACCTGTATGTGATGGTAACCCCACCTGTATGTGATGGTAACACTACTAATTAATCTTCATTTGAATTGGTATCTTTTGTATTGTTATCATTTACGTTAATATTATTATTATTATCTACATCATTATCTCTCTTCTTCTTCTTCTTCTTGTTTGTATTTCGTTAGTATTGTTAATGTGACTTATTATTTTGTTTATTATTATTATTTGCATTTTAATTATTCACTATTATCCTAACAGTCCGAATAATGTTATTATTAATATTATTGTTTATTGTTATTATTATTATTATTATTATTATATTGTTGTTATTATTTTTATTAATATTATTATTATTATTATTATTATTATTATTATTATTATTATATTATTATTATTTTACCCAAAGAAACACGATTTTTACCTTTAGAAAACGACCACCTTGCTAGTCTTTAAAGAAAATTGTCTTTACGTACTGGTATAGGCCATACATTGTCTTGGACGAGGGAGGGGGGCAGTTACCATCGTCATAAAGTAAATTATCTCCTTTAACCTGAGTGTGGACACCATCTTGTCTTGACTTTTATTAAACAAGAACTTACTATTTTCCATTTGTTATGTCAGATGATTTTATTTGTTTTTTTTTTCTTTTCGTCTAAATGCTATTTGTTGTCCTTAAGGCCTGAGCGAAGGTTAATGATGGGATTATAAACTTAACGTAGATAAATAAATCAAGAGAGAGAAAGAGGAAAAACATTAAGGGAATACAAAAATAAGATATCAATATGTGACAAAAATGGCGATGCACTAAAACCCCCATCTAACGGACTGGAGAGGAAAGTCCGTTATACTGACACGTTCGTTATATGAAACCTCCATCTAATGAACTATATAGATATGAAAATCCGGTATAACGAGGTTCCGTTATATATATTAAACCCCCATATAACAAACTATATAAAGATAATAGTCCTTTACATCGAGGATACTGTACCATTGTATGAAAACCCTCCATTTAGCGGATTATATACAGAAATCCGTTATATGAAAGTTTCACTATAGATTGAAAGACAACACAGAGACGCACAGGTGTTAAACAGGTGTTATAAATGGTATCTAAAGTATTAATAATTATAGATAAGACCAGGATAACATTAACCACTAAGTATAGGTCGTGATTATATTAACACAAAGCAATAAAAATACAAATTATATTTATTATTACTGTCATTAGCTGAGTGTTTATCTATCTATCTATCTATCCAGTCACCCAGCTATCTATCCATCCACCCATCCTTCTATCTATCTATCTATCTATCTATCCATTTATCTATCTATCTATCTATCTATCACACTACGTAAGGATAGTCGTCCAGTTAAGCCTTATAAAATAACTGAAGTTTTGACCCAATTGAAATAACTTTTTGTTTCTCTATTGTCATGAGTGGGTTTATGTTAGGTTTATGAGTGGGTTTATTTTAGGTTTATGAGTGGGTTTATTTTAGGTTTATGAGTGGGTTTACTTTAGGTTTATGAGTGGGTTTATTTTAGGTTTATGAGTGGGTTTATTTTAGGTTTATGAGTGGGTTTATTTTAGGTTTATGAGTGGGTTTACTTTAGGTTTATGAGTGGGTTTATTTTAGGTTTATGAGTGGGTTTACATTAGGTTTATGAGTGGGTTTATTTTAGGTTTATGAGTGGGTTTATTTTAGGTTTATGAGTGGGTTTATTTTAGGTTTATGAGTGGGTTTATTTTAGGTTTATGAGTGGGTTTATTTTAGGTTTATGAGTGGGTTTACATTAGGTTTATGAGTGGGTTTACATTAGGTTTATGAGTGGGTTTATTTTAGGTTTATGAGTGGGTTTATTTTAGGTTTATGAGTGGGTTTATTTTAGGTTTATGAGTGGGTTTATTTTAGGTTTATGAGTGGGTTTATTTTAGGTTTATGAGTGGGTTTATTTTAGGTTTATGAGTGGGTTTACTTTAGGTTTATGAGTGGGTTTATTTTAGGTTTATGAGTGGGTTTATGTTAGGTTTATGAGTGGGTTTATGTTAGGTTTATGAGTGGGTTTATTTTAGGTTTATGAGTGGGTTTATTTTAGGTTTATGAGTGGGTTTACTTTAGGTTTATGAGTGGTTTACTTTAGGTTTATGAGTGGGTTTATTTTAGGTTTATGAGTGGGTTTACATTAGGTTTATGAGTGGGTTTATTTTAGGTTTATGAGTGGGTTTATTTTAGGTTTATGAGTGGGTTTATTTTAGGTTTATGAGTAGGTTTATTTTAGGTTTATGAGTGGGTTTATGTTAGGTTTATGAGTGGGTTTATTTTAGGTTTATGAGTAGGTTTATTTTAGGTTTATGAGTGGGTTTACATTAGGTTTATGAGTGGGTTTATTTTAGGTTTATGAGTGGGTTTACTTTAGGTTTATGAGTGGGTTTATTTTAGGTTTATGAGTGGGTTTACATTAGGTTTATGAGTGGGTTTACTTTAGGTTTATGAGTGGGTTTATTTTAGGTTTATGAGTGGGTTTATTTTAGGTTTATGAGTGGGTTTATTTTAGGTTTATGAGTGGTTTACTTTAGGTTTATGAGTGGGTTTATTTTAGGTTTATGAGTGGGTTTATTTTAGGTTTATGAGTGGGTTTATGTTAGGTTTATGAGTGGGTTTACTTTCTCCTGGTCTTACGGCAGTTGGTTCGCAGACGAGGTACCCACGGTCGACCCATCTGTGAGTGAAGCAGAAGAAGGAAGGGGATGATGATGATGATGATGATGATGATGATGAGGAGGAGGACGGGGGGGAGGGGGGGGGGGGCAAGAACCTAACCTAACAACTGGGTAAACAAATACAGTTAACTATTCAGTGTGCTGTATCCAAACTACACCTTAATGGTCGGTCAGGCCTTTGGGACCGACTTTCAATTTGTTATTTCATAAACCTGACACATTCTCAGTTAACCTAAACTAACCTAACCTTGGACAGATTTCGGTTTAGGGCAACAGGTGATTTTGTGTGTGTGTGTGTGTGTGTGTGTGTGATGAGTACAACCATAACGACGCGTCTGTCTTATTCTTCACAATCTACAACAACCACATCTCTCTCACAACCTACAACACCTCCTCTCTCTTCCAAGTACCATCTACATCTACAACATTTCAGTCGCTGCTCTTGTATTGACCTATGCATTTTTAAACAGGTGTTGTAAACAAACAGATTATTTCCGAGCCAATGATTCAACAACAAACATCCACACGGTGTTTTATTAAGGCGTTCTTGTGTTTGTTTTAGAAGACCGACTGTTAATGGTTGAAACACAGGATGAGCGCCAGTGTTGACAGAAGGCGAGCGAAGTTGCGTCTGGTAATAGCATAGAATCGAAAAGCGTTTGTCACTAGGGAGCTGGGGGATTGAAGTGTTACGCCAGGAGTTGTTCATTGCTCGTACTGGCGCTGGTGTTAAGGGGTTTACCAAGTGTATGTGGTAAATGGACTGTCTAGGTGTACGAGTCAATTTATTATTATTATTATTATTATTAAGAGTTAGTAATCAGTCATTAAAGCGTCAGTAAGGTGTGGCTCGGGAGGTGGTCACTAGGACAGGAAGGTCACACATCACCTGACGCCCTCTGAAGTCTGTCCTAAGAGAAGGTGTCGTACCCGGGTCCACCGGCTCTTACATTAGAACATAAGAAAATAATGAGTCTGCAATAGGGCGGTTGACCTGAGCATGGCAGCTCCAGTAGAGAGTTACTACCACTCTCTATCATCCATGAATCTATGTAGCCTCCTTTTAAAACTTTCCAGCGTTCCAGCACTTACTACAAAGTTGCTAAGCTTGTTCCACTCGTCCACCACCCTATTTGCGAACCAGTTCCTTCCTATCTCCCTCCTAAACCTAAACTTAACCAACTTAAATCCGTTGCTACGAGTCATATCCTGCTCGGATATTATAAGAACTTTATCTATATCACCTTTATTGATTCCTTTCACCCACTTGAACACTTCTATCATATCTCCCCGCACTCTTCGGCTTTCAAGGGAATGCAAGTTTAGTTTCTTTTATCTTTCTTGATATGGAAGGTTTCTAAGTCCCGGAATCACTTTCGTCATTCTTCGCTGCACCGACTCCAGTGAATTGATATCCATTCTATATTAAGGGCACCAGAACTGAACCGCATAATCGAGGTGCGGCCTGACTAGCACAAGATATAATTGCAATGTGACCTCCGCACTCTTATTACTTACACCTCTAGATATATAAACCTAATACTCTGTTTGCCTTATTTCGAACATTAATACCCCCGCCATTCCTCATTAACGCAGCTGACGGCTAAATCTTGGTAACTCTTACTGTGTTGAGACATAAATTAACTACTTATATGTTTTCTCAGAATGTGATGATTAGCCACCTCTATTTATATCACCTGAAGATTAAACACCCTAATGCTACCTGAAGGGTGGTGGGTTAAGTTAGGTGAGGTTAGGTCTTAATTTGTGTGACGTGGTAAGACTCGCTGAGGTGATGCCAGTGAGGACTAATTGAAGATCACCTGAAAATTAATCACCCTAACCTAACCTAACATTAACCTAATACTAACGCTAACCTAACCTGACCTAACCAAACCAAACCAAACCAAACCAAACCTTCCCATTAACGAAAGAGTAGTTATTCCTCAGGTGAAATAAGGTGATGCAGAGGAAGAAGAGGACAAATCTTCACATGACCTTAGATTAACTTACGAATTATTGAAGAAATCAGTTAATGTAGTGAGAGGGACATCATTTATCATAAGGCTGTGTTAATTTAGTAATCTCAGGTAATGGTGTAGCCAGTGTTAAACCAGTGTTGTGACGTGTTGTTCAGATACACCTTGATGTACACCTCAACACACCTACAGTGAACAGGTCATCGTCTGCACCCTGTTGTGTAAAAAAAAAAATATATATATATAAAATAATAATAATAATAAAATAAAAAAGCATAAAGATAAAAATAAAATTGCAGACTAATGGTACTGTGTGTTAACTAGCGAATCGTAAGTCCTAAAGTAGTAGTAGTAATTATGGCGTTACTCTTACAAGGAACTGCTCGTTACATGGGAAGCCGGTCGTTATGCCGCGCCAACCAACGAACCAGACCAAACTAACTATATCAAAGTATCGACACAAAAGCCTCCCTCCCCCCAAAAAACTATTATAAAACTCTTGATTTTTATCCCAAACATCATTACAAAACACACAAACACACACACACACACACACAAAAAAACACCTTTGATAGGGACGCCATAGTTTACAAAATATTAAAAACACCAAAATTTACCCATCACCTTTTAAGCCAGTCTCCCCTTGATAAAAAAAAAACAATATTTTTTTTTTATATGACGAACCTGGATGAAAAGAGCAAGTGGAATAATTTGTAGTGATGATAAGATCTGAGTTAGTACGTCCAGAGGTAATAAAATATATTCACCTCAAGTGCTACAGCTCAGGGCAGACCAGGGCACATGGGGGTATTTATCAGGTAACTATGGTTGATGAATGAATGAACACCTTTACCTGCCTATATCACCTGTCTACTGTTATTATTAATGAGTGCTCTTTTGTAATTATTACTATTATTATTGTTGTTGTTGTTGTTGTTGTTGTTATTATTATTATTGTCATTATAGTTATTATTATTGTTATTATTATTATTGTTATTATTATTATTATCATCTTTATCGTTATTATTATTATTATTATTATTATTATTATTATTATTATTATTAGTAGTAGTAGTAGTAGTAGTAGTAGTAGTAGTAGTAGTAGTAGTAGTAGTAGTAGTAGTAGTAGTAGTAGTAGTAGTAGTAGTTGTTGTTGTTGTGGTAGTTTCTAAATATAAAATATAATCTTACTCTCTTTTTTGTGTTAGAAAGTATTTATGTTATGTTACCCCATTAAGTTTAGTTATTATCCCTCGCACACAACGGCAGCAGTGTTGCCAGACGGGAGGTACAACAACAACAACCTTGGAGACCGTTGTTGTAAGAGTCGACAAGGACACGCCCCCTCTCTCTCTCTCTCTCTCTCTACAATGGCAAGAAATTTATGAAAACTACCAGTTATTATTTATTTGTTGTAACTGTCGTGTTGTGAATTGTTTTTATTGTTAGGTTACCGTAGTTATTATTATTATTATTATTATTATTATTATTATTATTATTATTATTATTATTATTATTGCATCAAACAGCCAAACCTCTGTTGCTGTCATGTATGAATGTATGTGAGTAAATTTCTTTACGCCATTCATCTCCGTTTATTCAGCAGGAATTGGGAACCTGTATGTCAATGGATTTCCGGGTTGTTTTCCGGGGTTAGCCAGTGCAGTTGGCGAGTTGTCCGGTCCTTTCGGATTATCCCTCAACACTGGGTCATACAGCTCGTTAACTCAGGGTTTGGCTGTTGTGTTGGAGACAATTTCTTTACATTAACAAGCTCACGCCTAGTTTGTTCTAGAGCCGGCCAGCCTTGAACATGAGGGGCAATTATGTATGTATGGATGTCCAACATTTTCTGCCAACATAATACAATTCTCAAAATTCAGTAAATGTTGTCAAGTCTGAATTGTTCACGTCACTTATGTCGCTACAATCAGGGGGTCTTAATAACAAGGTGTATCTTATAACTAATGTCCTTCCTCCCCTCCACAACCACTACCACCATTAGCACCACTATCACCATTAGCACCACTATCACCATTAGCACCACTACCACCATTAGCACCACTACCACCATTACCATCATCAACACCAGCCATAATTAACACTTATTACGACTACTGTTATTACCATTTGTACCATTAGCACCACCACTACCATTACCACCATTACTACCACCAATAGTATCATTATCACCACTACCATTACTAAGACTATCGTTACCACTGTCACCATCAACCCTACTACCACTATCACCACCACCACCACCACCACTGTACCCACCACCATTGTCACCACCATCACTGTCACCACCAACCCTACCACCACCACCACCACCACCACCACTGTCACCACCAACCCTACCACCACCACCACTGTCATCACCAACCCTACCACCACCACCACCACCACCACTGTCACCACCAACCCTACCACCACCACCACCACCACCACTGTCACCACCACCACCACCACCACCACCACCACTGTCATCACCAACCCCACCACCACCACCACCACCACCACTGTCATCACCAACCCTACCACCACCACCACCACCACCACTGTCACCACCACCACCACCACTACCACCACCACTGTCATCACCAACCCTACCACCACCACCACCACCACCACCACTGTCACCACCAACCCTACCACCACCACCACACAAAACACAGGCAACACCTATAATTACCACTTTAATAACACCTGTGTATCAAATAATTCTCAGATCACCAAGATAACTCTTTCCTTAGAGTGATGTGTTATTATTCAAGTCATAAATAATTATCTTGGTGAAATAATGGGAATTACTTCAGAGGTGATTATTAGGTTCATAATACAGTAGACCAGTGTTTCCCGGATTGTAATGGGGGTAATACAGTCAATATACCTGTCCTGTACTGTCTTGTGGTGACCTGTGCTACAATGGAGTGATTATTATTATTATTATTATTATTATTATTATTATTATTATTATTATTATTATTTTTATTATTATTATTATTTATTATTATTATTATTATTATTATTATTATTATTATTATTATTATTATTATTATTATTATTTTTATTATTATCATCATCATCATTATTATTATTATTATTATTATTATCATTATACAACTAACAAACAACATCATCATTCTAATTTTAACATGGAGACGAATGTTTATTATGACGTCACTGACCCTGCAATATTGCCCCGGTCACGTGATACTTAGGGTCAGGTCACCTTCAACCTTACTCATTCTACTACACCTGACATACTATCATTCAACACTGATCAATTTTTACCAGTCTCTCCAAAATCACCATTCTAATCCAAAACTATCATTCTGGTTCATTTTTATCATTCTACCCACTTAAACCATCATTCTACCCACTTAAACCATCATTCTATCCACTTAAACCATCATTCTACCCGCTTAAACCACCATTCTACCCGCTTAAACCATCATTCTACCAACTTAAACCATTATTATACCCACTTAAACCACCATTCTACCCGCTTAAACCATCATTCTACCCACTTAAACCACAATTTTACTGAAACCATCATTCTACCCACTTAAACCATCATTCTACCCACTTATACCACCATTCTGCCCACTTAAACCATCATTCTACCCACTTAAACCATCATTCTACCCACTTAAACCACCATTCTACCCGCTTAAACCATCATTCTACCCACTTAAACCATCATTCTACTCAAACCATCATTCTACCCACTTAAACCATCATTCTACCTACTTAAACCATCATTATACCCACTTAAACCACTATTCTACCCGCTTAAACCATCATTCTACCCACTTAAACCATCATTATACCCACTTAAACCACCATTCTACCCGCTTAAACCATCATTCTACCCACTTAAACCATCATTCTACTCAAACCATCATTCTACCCACTTAAACCATCATTCTACCCACTTAAACCATCATTCTACTCAAACCATCATTCTACTTAAACCATCATTCTACCAAACGTTCTTCCCCGACTGTATTGTTGCGCCGTGTTATTGGTCAGGCTCATTCAAATGCATAAGATTCATACGTTCAGATCAGCCACTGGTAGTCCTGGTGAGATGAACGTGACACTGACTAGTTCGTTCGTTAGGCCTTTCTTTCGTTCGTCCGTTTGTTCATTTGTTCGTTCTTTTGTTTTTTTTTCGTTCGTCCATTCGTCTGTTTTACCGTTCGCTCGTGTTTTCGTTCGTCCGTTCGACTGTTTTACCGTTCGTTCGTGTTTTCGTCCGTTCGTTCGCCCCCAGACACTACTCGTAATATACACAAGCAAACACACATTTATTTACATTTTCTACTTCCGTACGGACCACAGATGCTTCCTACCTATGATAAACACAGGAATATTCACGTACCGTACTTACTAACCCACGCGTAGCACCTGTTTAGTGTACGTGACGCGGGTCAGTCCGTGCCTCTCGTCTGAGTATATACCTTCACGGTCCGTTAAAGGGGATATACTGTATATAAACTGTACATATTACCTTAACAGACTGCATAATTTCCCTATATATTTATATTCGTATAAGTTAAGGAATATAGTGTATACGGACATATACCTGATCCCTAACCTAACCTAACCTAACCTAACCTACCATAACCTAACCTAACCTAACCTAACCTAACCATACACATTCCGTGACAGATTATTCTGGTACACACACAAACATGCACACGAACACACATACATATACATACATACATACACAAATACATACATACATACATACACATAAATATATATACATGCATACATACACACACAGCATACACATCCGTAGTCCGCATAAGTTCCCTATATATGCATTGTATACATAACCCCCCCCCCCCCCTCACCAATTAGTCAGCTGGGCCGTGCGGCAGAGATACGTGCTCTATAATCCGCCCGGCCGTCCGGGAGAGATACGTGCTATACATATTGATGATGCCGGCAGCTCGGCTTGTATAGGTGTATTACTGCTGGCCTGTGTATAAAGTTGGCTGGGTGTATAGCTGGGGGTGTAGAGGTGTGTGTGTGTGTGTGTGTGTGTGTGTGTGTGTGTGTGTGTGTGTGTGTGTGTGTGTGTGTGTGTGTGTGATCACTTGGTGGTTTGTATTTTCGTGGTCACGTTGGATTGCTTCTACTGTCATCCAACACACAGCCTGTACACACCCCTTCATCCTACACACCTCAACCTACCACCATACACCCTAACACCCCACCATACACCCTAACACCCCACCATACACCCTAACACCCCACCATACACCCTAACACCCCACCATACACCCTAACACCCCACCATACACCCTAACACCCCACCAAACACCCTAACACCCCACCATACACCCTAACACCCCACCATACACCCTAACACCCCACCATACACCCTAACACCCCACCAAACACCCTAACACCCCACCATACACCCAAACACCCCACCATACACCCTAACACCCCACCATACACCCTAACACCCCACCATACACCCTAACACCCCACCATACACCCTAACACCCCACCATACACCCTAACACCCCACCATACACCCTAACACCCCACCATACACTCTAACACCCCACCATACACCCTAACACCCCACCATACACCCTAACACCCCACCATACACCCTAACACCCCACCATACACCCTAACACCCCACCATACACCCTAACACCCCACCATACACTCTAACACCCCACCATACACCCTAACACCCCACCATACACCCTAACACCCCACCATACACCCTCTATCAACACCCTAAAAAAAAAACATCTGAATGCAAGACCCAATATGAGTTCCCGTGAAGGTGTTAATATGAGGGTGATGAGGGGAAGTTAGGGTGAGGGGGGGGGCGTGGGAGGGGGTGGGGGGTGAGGGGGGGCGTGGGAGGGGGTGGGGGGTGAGGGGAAATTAGGGTGAGGAAGGTGGCAGGTAATGACACCCTATAGCACCTGGATGTACGTAATAGTAATGGGTAATATGTCTGGTGGTGGCCTCAGGCAGTGGCCCTCAACACGCGAACAATGGTGGCAAGGTTATGAGCAGGGGTTAGGGTGCGTGGGGTTAGGGTGCGTGGGGTTAGGGTGCATGGGGTTAGGGTGCGTGGGGTTAGGGTGCGTGGGGTTAGGGTGCGTGGGGTGGGGGAGAGATAGGGTGGGTTAGGTTAGGTGAAGGGGTGGAGGATAAACGTCCAGGTAGAGTGTGTGTGTGTGTGTGTGTGTGTGTGTGTGTGTGTGTGTGTGTGTGCGAACATATTCTTATTCATGATGTTATGCATGCATGTGTATATCTATGTTTAAACACACACACACACACACACACACACACACACACATACAGATCTGTCAATGTACGCTACAGTATATTCAGGAAGGTATACACACTCGTGTGTGTATACCATTATCCATCTGTGTATGTATACATGTATGTGTACATCCCAGAGGTACACAGTTTCACAGGGACCATAATGCCTTGTCCTGGGTCACCACCATAAAGACGAGGAGGCAAAAGAGTGCTACACCTCAACCTAAATTATATCTCTGTCCACTCTTACAACAACTGTGTACATGGGCGTTATTGTTGTGTACGTGGGCGTTACTGCTGTGTACGTGGGTGTTATTGTGTACGTGGGCGTTACTGTTGTGTACGTGGGCGTTACTGTTGTGTACGTGGACGTTACTGTTGTGTACGTGGGCGTTACTGTTGTGTACGTGTGCGTTACTGTTGTGTACGTGGGTGTTACTGTTGTGTACGTGGGTGTTACTGTTGTGTACGTGGGTGTTACTGTTGTGTACGTGGGTGTTACTGTTGTGTACGTGGGTGTTACTGTTGTATACGTGGGTGTTACTGTTGTGTACATGGGCGTTATTGTTGTGTACGTGGGCGTTACTGCTGTGTACGTGGGTGTTATTGTGTACGTGGGCGTTACTGTTGTGTACGTGGGCGTTACTGTTGTGTACGTGGACGTTACTGTTGTCTACGTGTGCGTTACTGTTGTGTACGTGGGTGTCATTGCTGTGTACATGGGTGTTACTGTTGTGTACGTGGGTGTTACTGTTGTGTACGTGGGTGTTACTGTTGTGTACGTGGGTGTTATTGCTGTGTACATGGGTGTTATTGTTGTGTACGTGGGTGTTACTGTTGTGTACGTGGGTGTTACTGTTGTGTACGTGGGTGTTACTGTTGTGTACGTGGGTGTTACTGTTGTGTACGTGGGTGTTACTGTTGTGTACGTGGGTGTTACTGTTGTGTACGTGGGTGTTACTGTTGTGTACGTGGGTGTCACTGTTGTATACATGGGTGCTACTGTTGTGTACGTGGGTGTTATTGTTGTGTACGTGGGTGTTATTGTTGTGTACGTGGGTGTTACTGTTGTGTACGTGGGTGTTACTGTTGTGTACGTGGGTGTTATTGTTGTGTACGTGGGTGTTACTGTTGTGTACGTGGGTGTTACTGTTGTGTACGTGGGTGTTATTGTTGTGTACGTGGGTGTTACTCTTGTGTACGTGGGTGTTACTGCTGTGTACGTGGTTTTAGGTGTTGTGTGTTCATGTTTTGTGTACACGGCTGTTCATGGTGTATGTGTACACGGCTGTTCATGGTGGATGTGTACACGGCTGTTCATGGTGGATGTGTACACGGCTGTTCATGGTGGATGTGTACATGACTGTCGCCATACATGTATCTCATTACATTGTATACATGACTTGCTGTTGTTGTGTGTACATAAATATGTATACATAACTGCCACCACTGTGTATATGGAAGTTACTGTGTACATGATTATCATATAGTGTGTACATGGCTGTCAGTGCTGTACATGTACGGGCTTTGATGCTGTGTGTACAGACGGTGCACCTGACTGTCAGTGTTGTGTGTACACGATCCTCCCCATTGTATGTAAATGTTTATCTCTACCATGTGCACGTGACAGTCAATACTATGTGCACATTTCTGTCAATGCTATGTGTATAAGGTTCTCCCTGGCACGTGTACATGAGTGGACATGACAATCAACGCAGTGAGCACACGCCTGTCAATGTGTGCATGGCTATCAATAATGTGTGCACATGGCTGGGAGTGGTGTGCGCCTATGGTAGTTAATGATGTGTGTACATTAATGTCACTGTTATGTGTACATGACTGTCACTGTTATGTGTACATGACTCACTGTTGTGTGTAAATGACTCACTCCTATGTGTATATGACTGTCGCTGTTATGTGTACATGACTGTCACTCCTTTGTGTACATGGCTGCCACTCCTAGGTGTACATGACTGTCATTGATATGTATACATGTCTGTTATTGCTATGTGTACATGACTGTCAGTATTGTATGTGGTTGGCTAATTATTTCAACAGTAGCCCAAGCTTGTTGCAGCACACACCAGCACAGCACAGCACAGCACAGCACAGCACACACCAGCACAACACACAGCACACACCAGCACACACCAGCACAGCACAGCACAGCACACACCAGCACAGCACAGCACACACCAGCACAACACACAGCACAGCACAGCACACACCAGCACAGCACAGCACAACACACAGCACAACACACACCAGCACAACACACAGCACAGCACACACCAGCACAACACAACACTCACAGCAGTACAGCACACAGCGCTTATAACAACACAACACAAAATTAAGGAAACGTACAGTAGCATCACAGCAATGCCCACAGCTCACACAACACACAGCAACACAACAATACACACAGCTCGCAGCAACACACTATACACAACACACAACAACAACAACACACAACACACACCAACACAACACAACACAACACAACAACACCCAGGCGGACATGTCTTAGCATTATCATTAAAAATTCATAGTTGACCAGCGCTGCAGACCCTTCAGCTGAGTCATCACCTGACGTGACTCACTATACAGGTACAGTGTAGTGAGACACTATACAGGTACAGTGTAGTGAGTCACTATACAGGTAATTACAAGACTCCAGGTACTTATATAAACACGCTGTTGAGTCAAAATAAAATCGAATCTATTTTTTTTCACATTCATTTTTTCTACTTTCTAAACTTTTTTAAAACAGTTATTTACATTATCGAAGAGAATCAATTTCAACAACTCCCTCCAATACCTAGCGCCAGATATTGAAATGAATTACTTATCTTTTGAACGATAGTTAATAAAAAAAATTACCAATTTATCTAATTTTACAGTTTGATAAGGTAAAAGATCGATCACTAATTTTAAGTTAATTTTTTTTTCCAACTGGTATATTTGACTCATTTAGGACGTTTATTCCCCGGGATCAGGCTCTTGGAGAGGGTGAGCCCAGTACTCTTGAAATTTGTGACCTTTGTGACGTCACGACCATAACACCAACACAGGGAAGGACGCGGGCGGTCGAACGAGATCAGATAACATATAACGTCTTGATTTTGGTGTTTCACAGTGTTATTAAGTAGTGGAGGTAACAGAGAGCTGAGAGACATGCTAACACAACAGATCGATACTGAGAGAGAGAGAGAGAGAGAGAGAGAGAGAGAGAGAGAGAGAGAGAGAGAGAGAGAGAGAGAGAGTCTAGGTCCTATCCAGGGTTTTGATAAATAAATTATTTTACGCGGAATTCGTCCATCTGTCTAAAAGGTTCATCCGTTGATCGAGCACAAGAGAGGAAGCTTCTGGGTTGTGATATTAAGGTGCTTGTTCAATAATACAACAAAAACACAAAACAAGGACAAACAAACAAACCCGGCGGCTTTGATTGGTGTAATTTATATGAATCACTCTCCGCCGCCAGCTTCATCGTCCGTCTCTCCAGCACAAGTAGAAACATTCTGAAATTTCATATTCCAAACATGACGCAACGATGCTTAAAACATTTACCCAAATTGTGTCAGCATTACTTAACACAATCACAACTGCGTAGGGAAATACAATACGTTTTTTAGGTAGCTATTACTATTAATTACAACATCCTCACACCTGCTCTCCTCCTGGTAAATACAATATCTCCACACCTGTGTTATTAATTACATTACGTCTGTACCATTAATTACAGCCTGTTCTCACCTGTAACACCCATTACAATATCGCTATATATGTACCCGTAATTATAATACCGTATTTCCACACCTGCATACATCAATTCAATATGTAAACGTATACAAATAATCGTTAATCAAAAACATTGGAAATATGTAAATATATGAAGCGACATATACAGTACACAGGTGAACCAGCCGCCATGTTACAGGTAGGTAAGAGCAGCACACCTGGAGTTGAGGTGATTGACGTACACTCAACCCTTCACTATCACAAGTAATGATGTTCCCACACCTGTTGTCCCGGTAATTACCATAATTTCAACAGTTGTGTCGTCATCTGCGCTATAATTATTGTTACTCTTATCTGCCCAACAAGCTCAGGGGCTGTTGGAGAAACCAATTTTTGTTTTTACCATTATAGGCATTGATGGTGATTCTCTCTCCCTCCCTCCATCTCTCCTTCCCTGCCTCCTTCTCTCCCCCTTGCTTCCCTCTCTCCCCCACCTACCACCCTCTCTCTCTCCTTGACTCCCTCTCTCCCCCCTTACCTCCCTCTCTCCCCCCTTACCTCCCTTTCTCCCCCCTTACCTCCCTCTCTCCCCCTACCTCTCTCTCACTCCCTGTGTAGTGTTGATGGGGAGTGTAATGCAGCCTCCTATATTACTGTAGAAGAATTGATGATGGTATGGGCGGGCGGGGTGGGTGGGCGGGGGCGAGGGTGGGGTCGGCCAGGTGAGGCGACAAATCACACCAAGAACGTCCGGTGTTGGTGGTGTTAGTTGCCTGTGTTATGGGAGTGTGGCTAAGGGTGAGAGAGGTGTGGCTGAGGGTGAGAGGGATGTGGTTGAGGGGGTTAGAAGGGTGTAGTTGGGGTGAGAAGGGTGTAGTTGGGGTGAGAGGGGTGTAGTTGGGGTGAGAGGGGTGTAGTTGGGGTGAGAGGGATGTGGCTGGGGGACGAGAGGGGTATGGCTGTGTAGATGAAAGAGGTATGTTTATGGGGGGATGAGGGTTATGGCTGGGGGTGAGGGGGAGGGTGTGGCTGAGGTGTGGCTAGAGGGGTGAGTGGTGTGGGGGTTATGGCTTGGTGATAAGAGGGTGTTGCAGGAGTAAGGTTGACGGGGAGGGTAGGTGAAGGGGGGTAGTTGAGGGGGAAGAAGACAAGGAAAACGCAGGGAATATTTACACTACCACCTGATTCTATGAAGTCACACGGAACAGCTGACCCCACAATGGCCGCCTGGTGACATCGATTGTGAACTTGCTTGATTCGGAGGAGGTCCACACACACACACACACACACACACACACACACACACACACACACACACACACGAGTTGTTTTAACGAAGATCAACATTAAAGCCACCTCAGGTACGCTACCCCCCCCCCCCCATAATACAGCAAAAAAAACAAAAACATAAATATATACACCTGGCCAAAAGGTAACTAATTAACTTAAAATTAAAAAAACAAAAAACAACGTAATTTCTACAGGTTCAATTAAACTAACGGGATACAGAACCTAACCTAATCTAACCTAATCTACCGTAACCTAATCTAACCTAATCTACCGTAACCTAATCTAACCTAATCTACCGTAACCTAATCTAACCTAATCTACCGTAACCTAATCTAACCTAATCTACCGTAACCTAATCTAACCTAATCTACCGTAACATAATCTAACCTAATCTACCGTAACATAATCTAACCTAATCTACCGTAACATAATCTAACCTAATCTACCGTAACCTAATCTAACCTAATCTACCGTAACCTAATCTAACCTCACTTAACCTAACCTGAAGATAATTAGACGATATTTATGGTGACAGTTATAACCCTACAACACGTTCATAACCACGATGATTGTGGTGACGATAATTGTGATGACGATAGTTGTGATGACGATAGTTGTGATGACGATGATTGTGATAACGATAGAAGTGATGAAGATAGTTGTGATTACGATAGTTGTGATGACGATAATTGTGATGACGATGATTGTGATAACGATAGAAGTGATGAAGATAGTTGTGATGACGATAGTTGCGATGACGATAGTTGTGATGACGATAGTTGTGATGACGATAGTTGTGATGACGATAGTTGTGATGACGATAGTTGTGATGACGATAGAAGTGATGAAGATAGTTGTGATGACGATAGTTGTGATGACGATAGTTGTGATGACGATGATTGTGATAACGATAGAAGTGATGAAGATAGTTGTGATGACGATAGTTGCGATGACGATAGTTGTGATGACGATAGTTGTGATGACGATAGTTGTGATGACGATAGTTGTGATAACGATAGAAGTGATGAAGATAGTTGTGATGACGATAGTTGCGATGATAGTTGTGATGACGATAGTTGCGATGACGATAGAGGTGATGACGATGATTGTGGTGACTATAATCCTAGGCTGAAATTCACATGATGGCCGCGGGGTTAGGAGATTCTTGCACTTTAATCCTCCTTACACAGGTTCGAATCCCACCCATGGACCACCATACTTGTCCCTTACGAATATTGATGTGTCTTATTAACATATCCAACACCATGATCTGCGGCTTGGAATAACTCTTCTCTTTGTGGAGTTGGATCCTTTTAAAATAGGATTGAAATATCTTACACGACTCAAAAGATCACGTGGGATGAATGACTACTCCTTATTAATAGCTGTATTTGGAAATATCTGAACCTAACCCTATGTAACCTTATGTAACCAATGTAACTTAATGTAACCTAACCTAAAGCTAAACTAACCTAACCTAACCAAACCTAACCTAACCTAACCAAACCTAACCTAACCTAATCAAACTTAACCTAACCTAACCAAAAATTAACCCCCAAAACTGTTGTTTTTAAAAAAAATCACTTAAAATAAACTAAATTTAAGGTTTATGGGTCAAAAGGTCATGAGGCTGACCACGTCTTCAAACTGTGGAACTGAGCACACGTGACTAGAGAACAAGATGGTCTCCTAGTTGAATTATAACCACCCAAAACCACCCTTACCAACTGAACAACAACCACACCCTGAATTATCCCTATTTTTTTTTTGGGGGGGGGGGGAGGGGGGGGGGGAGGAATAATAAAACATCCCTAAAAATTAACTTAAACTGTTCGAAAAAAATTAAACTTAAAATTATTGTCACCATGCTGATCACGTCTCCCAACTCCGAAACTGAGCAAACGTGCTTAGCGAACAAGATGACCAACCACCCGAATCCTAATTACAAAATAACACACAGAATCACCCCCCCGCCCCCTCTCTACCCCCCCCCCCCCCAAAAAAAAAAAAATCCCCAAACACTCTAAAATGTCCCCAATAAAAAAACAGAACATCCCTAAACCAACTTAAAGTGTTCGTCAGGCTGGCCACGTCCCCAAGTCGGGAACTGAGCAAACGCGGCTGGCGAACACAATGGCCAGCTCCTCGACTTGTGCTAACACTCGCTAACAATTTTCTCACCTAGGACAAGCCTCTCTACTGGGGTATACCGGGCCAACAATTTTGTTTGCTTATGCGTACGAGTGAGGGAGAGGGAAATGAGAGGAGGAGAGAGAGAGAGGTGGAGAGTGGAGGGGTGAGTGGGAGTTAGATAGGAGGAGAGAGAGAGAGAGAGGTGGAGAGTGGAGGGGTGAGTGGGAGTTAGATAGGAGGAGAGAGGGATAGAGGTTGAACGAAAGGAAGAGAGATGGGGAGGAGTGAAGGGGTAAGATGGGAGGCAGAAGGGGTGGGAGGGGGAGACGAACGTTGGGAGAGGGAGTTAGATAAGAAAAGGTGGGAGGGAGAGAAGAGGAGGAGGTAGAGAGAGAAGAGGGGGAGGAGGTGCATGAGAGGGAGTAAGGGTGAATACGAGAGGGGAGAGGGAATGAGTGAGAAGGAAAGGCGGTGTATATGTGTGAGAGGGTTGGGAGAGGGAGGAGAGTGGATGAAAACACTAAGTAAGAGAAGGGTTGGAGGGAGGGAGAGTGGTGAGAGGGGAAGAGTGAAAGGAAATGGGAAAGAGAAAGTAAATATGATGAGAGGGAGATGATGAAAGAGGGAGAGACGTAAGAGAAATGATCATGATTTATGTATATAAAAGGTGGTCACACACACACACACACACACACACACACACACACACACACACATCTATCATAGCCACTCTCAACCACCCCCTCCCCCACACACACAGACACCTGGCGCAGAGGAGCAGGTGTGAGCGCAGGTGTTTGGATGACCGATGGAGCAGATACCTCAGTCATGCCACGGAGACTTACCTTCATACACCTGGCTATTTCATCAGGTATAGGTATATATATACTGTATATGTTAATCACCAGGCAAAACCTGTTTGTATATTTAGGTCTAAAGAAATCACCAGGTCTGTCTGTCTGTCGTGTCAGTCATCTATAACTCAGACTAGACAGGATTTTTTCGTCCTTTGGAACTTTGGAATTAAGTATAGCTAATGAGATTAATACCGAGAGAGAGAGAGAGAGAGAGAGAGAGAGAGAGAGTCATGTCGGCAGGATGTTGAGTGGGATAACACAGTTGCCACGCAAAGCCAAAAGTATGTAAACACACAAACAGCTGATTAGCGTAGCAATTTTATGCAGACAAGAATTGCAAAGCCACAAAATACCTGATGTGTAGATAATTATACACACACACACACACACACACACACACACACACAGATAACCTTCATATTGTCTCAGAGGAGAATTAAAAAACCCTCCCTAGAATGATCTCTTTATAAAGACTCAACAATATACTGACTCACTGACTGTCGAATGAATCAGCGGACAGACTAACGAACAGCTACTGTCAATGTGGAATGTGAGAATAACTAACGAAAAAATATTACCTTTCTTGATTACTTTACATCTGTGAAGATAAACAAGGAACATGTAGGTCGAGGGTAACACTAAATAACAACACCAAAAGGATGGAAACTGAAGCGAGCCTATTGGCCTATGCCGGGCAGTCCTGTTTACACCAAACCCCTATCGGCTATCGCTTATATAATCCGTCCAGCCTATATCTGAAGCTACCCAGCGTGTTCGAGTGGTAGATGATCCTCAGGTAGGTCGAGGGTGACACAGGTGCAGGTACAGAAGCTGGCTGTGTACACGTGTGGAGACCAAGGAGGTTTAATAAACACAAGTATGACAATGATCTTGATAACGACCATAAAGTGTCATGAGTTACATAAACAGGTAAAATGTGACAGGTGTCAAAGACGGACATTACCTACAATGTCTTACAGGTGTTAACAAGTGTCACATGAAGACTTGACAGTAGTAGAGGAATTTTTACTCGTGTGAGACAACATTTTGCAGATAAGTAGATATTTAGGTGTGTGTGTGTGTGTGTGTGTGTGTGTGTGTGTGTGTGTGTGTGTGTGTGTAGTTTCACTTGGCTTTTTTATCTCTGACATATTTTTCTCGTTGAATCTCGTCTAGTATTCAACTCTTCAATTTGGCGTCATGAAAAAATCACTCAATTTTTTTGGGGGGGGGCACAGACAGACAGACCGACAGACAGACAGACCGACAGACAGACAGACCGACAGACAGACAGACAGACAGACAGACAGACCGACAGACAGACAGAGACATGAGGAATAATAAAGACCTCTACCTTGATGACAGTAACTAGTAAGAGAAGAAAATATTTGAAGTTATATATTAATTTGACCTTTAATTATCTCTTATAGTGAGGGGGGGATGAGGGGGGATGAGGGGGGATGAGGGGGATGAGAGGGGGATGAGGGGGGGATGTGGGGGTGAGGGGGGTGAGGGGGTGAGGGGGGATGAGGAGGAGATGAGGGGGGGGGGGGCGGTAGGCACTCCACCCTACCATTATCTCACTGTGTTATCACCGAGTCCTGATCAAACTTCTTTCACCATATTACACCACAAAATACACTTCCTTCACCATACCACACCGCAAACTACACTTTCATCACCACACCACACCACACCACACTAAGCCACCAATACCAGAAAAACACTATTGACACAGAGTTGAAGACTGGGCCAAGGGTAAACTCTTGTATGGTGTTATATATAGCAGTTCAGTTTGGTGATAGTGTTAGGTGATAGTGTTAGGTGATAGTGTGGTTAAAGTTTCCTAATATGAACTTAATTTACCTCAGGTTTTGATTGGTTTAATGGTCTTCTGTGTTTGTTTGTTTGTTTGTTTGTTTGTTTGTTTGTTGTTGATGTTTGTGATGATATACTGATTTGGGTTCCATAGACACGGTGTTCGAATCCCCTGTACATATAGGGCCACACTATTCATGTCTTCAGCACACACACACACACACACACACACACACACACACACACTATTCACATCTCCTGTACACACACACACACACACACACACACATACACACACACACACACACTATTCACATCTCCTGTACACACATAGGGTAAAAAGAAATAATCGAGGTAATGACCAAGGTAAAGCGACCTCGTACAAACAAGGTCCAGGTACGTACATTTGGCGAGCTGATGTACCTCTTACTAAACCATCCCATTAACTCTCCACACGTTGACGAAAGCAGGAAAAAATATATATCTCTTAGGGTTAGGTTAGGTTAGGTTAGGTTAGGTTAGGTTAGGTGAGGAGAGAACAGAGTGGACAAGAAAGGTTAGGGTAGGGTTGGGTAGGGTAGGGTAGGGTAGGGTAGGGTAGGGTAGGGTAGGGTAGGTTAGGTTAGGGCAGGGTAGGTTAGGTTGTTGTAACGGTGAGAACAGAACAGAGTGGACAAGAAAGGTGTGTTCCTTGATTAGTCACTTCATCAAAACGACACACAACACGAAGGATACTGTCCCGTGGTTGGTCCCTCCTTGGAATATGAATGAGACAAGTAGGTGAGCGAGTTGTGGCCGCTAGGATGAATACCGCTACCTGATTTTGGATGTTTAGGAAAAAAAAAGAAAAAAAAAAAGAAATGTAAAGCACAAAAGGTGATGATTTCTGATTGGTTCACCCAGGACACACACACACACACACACACACACACACACACACAGGAAAGTTTGGATATACGACTCTAGGAAATCATCGTCGATCAATGAGGTGACGCTGTTGTGAATCATGTACTGTACTGTATCCGACACGAGTGAGGAACCCACCCTCACTTAACACCATAATAACCCAGCGCCATTAACAACACAATATCTTTAGTAATTTAGCGCCACAGGAACTCAGCGTAAAATATTCAGCGATCAAAAAATAATTCGAGGTTAAAATAATGTTCTTCAAGAGGACTATTGGCGCCATTATACAAGAGGACTATTGGCGCCATTATACAAGAGGACTATTGGCGCCATTATAGAAGAGGACTATTGGCGCCATTATACAAGAGGAATATTGGCGCCATTATACAAGAGGACTATTGGCGCCATTATACAAGAGGACTATTGGCGCCATTATACAAGAGGAGTATTGGCGCCATTATACAAGAGGAGTATTGGCGCCATTATACAAGAGGACTATTGGCGCCATTATACTACATTGTCATGATATCTTGTCTCTATTAAGTCTAGTTTTAACGTCATTCTATTTTATTTATTATTTATCAACACGAACCATACAGATGACGGAACGACCACAACGACGCCGCCCAAGAGTGATGAGGTTAGGTTAGGTTAGGTTAGGCTAGGCTAGGTTAGGTTAGGTTAGGTTAGGTTAGGTTAGGTTAAGTTAGGTTAGGTTAGGTTAGGTTAGGTTAGGTTGGGTTAGGTTAGGTTAGGTTAGGTTGTTGACACCGGCTTGTACCGCTCTAAGCCACAGGTGGGAGATAATGTGAATTGAGGATGTGAATTATATTTAAAACTTGTTGAACTTTATAAAGGATTTGAGGAACCTTTTGTATTCTTCTCCTGTAAATCTGTAAACTGTGAGGCAGCGTGTGTAGTGAGGGTGAGGAATAGTAGTAGTAGTAGTAGTAGTAGTAGTAGTAGTAGTAGTAGTAGTCTGCATTGCTTTGCCTCAGGGGAACGAGAGCATCGGCCCCAAAACCGACAACAGTTGCAGATATTGACTATGAGGCAACAGTCACTGAATGCCGCATAGATCTGCGGCTCAACTAACTCAACACAGCTACGATAGCTACTTATATACTGTATTAGGATATTTAATATTAAGGTAATAAATTGGCGGCGAAGGTATGGCTATAAGGGGAGGATGGAGGCCATTAAAAAAAAATTATAAAAAAATAAATAAAATATACTGTAGTAATAGTAGTAGTGGTAGTAGTAGTAGTGGTATTAGTAGTAGTCGTAGTAGTAGTAGTAGTTGAGTCATCCTCTTAGAGTAAAACACAAAGGTAATTCATAACGGGTTAGTGGTGGTGTAGCAACAGTAATAATAAGGTAAGTATATCAACGGCTACGGTAGGCTGGATCAACAGACGTAAATAATCTGTGATAATAAACAGTATAATTATCCACTATTTAATAAGCTAATCACTTTCCCATTCTATATTATGACCTTTTTGAGGAGTTAAATTCCACTCAAGTGTTAAATCTGCCGCAGTTTAGTCACATCAAGATCAAATTATCCAGGGAAGCTTCATGACATAATTTGTATGCGAACAGAAACACGATAGGATGGATTATTGGATTATTGTTTCACTCACAAGCATAATCCGTGGAGGGTAGGTGACGGAACGAAACCTTGTGGGACGCCGCTCTTAATAATAAAAACAATTAAACGGAAATAAAGCCATAAATGACAACAAACAATGATGGAGTGATCAGATAAGAGGGATGGGATTAGGTTACAGTGTGTGGAATACCAGATGAGAGTAGCTACAAGGGTGAAGATTTAAACCATACTTGATAATAATACCCCAGAGGTCTAGCGGGTAGGGGAGAGGGAAGAAGGCCGCGTGAGAGCGAGTGAGAGAGAAAGCATTTGAGGTGACGCTGTCCAGTATAACCCTGCTGGTGATGAAGAAGACGCTGAATAAATGCAGTAGAGATATAGTATAAGAATGAAAAGGAAGAGAAGAGAGGAGAGGAAACCCTAGTTGAAAATGTTGGGGCAATAACACATCACCATCTATATAGAGAGTCAGGCCAACTTGGTTCGAGTGTGAGATTTACAACATGGCGGCGGCGGTGTAAGACCAAGACACAGTGCTTATGACGTAATGTTCCGACACGTGAAAAACGACTACGTAACAAACACAACCGAGGAATCGAACACCAGGACCTTGTAAATGTGCAATAACAGAAACTTCACAACTGGGCGATTATTATTATTATCATTTTTTTTATTTGTATTGCTATTATTTTGAGATAAGTTGATTTTCAAGGTAAATTTTTCTAAAAACTAAAAAAGGCTCTTAAAATAAAATTTCCTTATACATCACAATTTTAAAAGTCGTTAGTAGAGTTATTTGTATCACCTAAGAACTAAGTATTTTGATTTAAAAAACGTGCTCCAAAAAATTATAAGACCCAAAAATTTAAAACAGTCCCCAAAAATTTAAATTAGACCCCAAAATTTCAAAGGGACCCAACAAATTCAAAACGGACCCCCAAAATCTTAAGACAGACCCAAAATCTTAAAACAGACCCAAAATCTTAAAACAGACCCAAAATCTTAAAACAGAAGAACAAATTACTTTACCTGGGGATCATTAGACGGTTGGACAGGTTATATACGAATGGCAGAGTTACCGTCCCTTTACTGTCTATTATTTAGAGTACATTATCTATCTAAGCCTCTATTGTCTATTTTAGTCCACTAACTCATGCGATCTTTAAAATCCTATGGACATGTGATGCAAATAGCTCTTAGTACACAATTAATAGCCCCCAGTACTCAATAGATCTCAGTACTCAAAGATGGTTGTAAAAAGAGAAAGAGAGACAGACAGATAAGGAATGAGAAAAGAAATATAAAGACAAAATTTAACAGAGAGAGAGAGAGAGAGAGAGAGAGAGAGAGAGAGAGAGAGAGAGAGAGAGAGAGAGAAAACTACAAACTAGACATAACATAAACAAGCAAAAGAACCCACAAACAAACACCACAGATACACAGGAACAAACCAACAAACAAACAGACAGACAAAACCGACATCTCTACACCCACACACACCTTTGGAGCGGAGGCAAACAACCACAACGGAACGAGTCTAGTGGTATCAGTAACTGTATCTTCCTCTCTCGTGTTATTCGTATGCAAATTAGACTGCTGTTATGAGATGGACTGACTGTCTTACAAACCATTTAGCAACTGGTCACCCACCCTGATAACGTACTTAACCTTCTAAACGGGTATGGGTGTGGGTGGGTGGGTTGGTAGATAGAGGTAGGTGGGAGGGTGGGTGTAGGTAGGTAGGTGGGTGGGTGTAGATGGGTGAGTGGGTGGTAGGTGTAGGTAGGTTGGTAGGTGGATGGATGTGTGAGTGGGTGTAATGGTCAGCATGCTCGCCTCGCAAGCGAGCGGACCCGGATTCGATCCCGGGCAGGGTGAAACTGTGGGCAAGTTTCTTTACGCCATTTGCCTCGGTCTACCCATCAGTATTGGGAACCTGGATGTTAATCGAATTGCGGATATTGTTCCGGGGTAATGGTTAGCCAGTGCAGTTGGCGAGTTGTTTGGTCTTGTCGGGTTATTCCTTGACACTGGGTCAACCAGCTCGTTCATTCAGGGTGTGGTTGTTGTGTTGGCGACAGCTTCTACACCATAAACAAATTCATGCCTAGGTGGCCCTTGGGCTAACCATCCTCGTTACATAAGGGACAACCATTAATATTAACTAAAAACCAGATAAGTGGATGAATGGATGGCAGTTAATGGATGACAAACACTACCAACACTTGACACCAACCTAACCTAACCAACAATAACTGATACAACATCACATAACAGGATCATAAAATACTGCACAATAAGCTCTTATCTCTTCAACATAATTCACATTTCTTCTTTTGTTCGTTTTCTTTAATCTTGACGTCATCATCAGCAGGACTTCATCCATCTCTCACCCATCAACTCATCACGGTCAATTCCACTCACAAATAAGGATGGAATAGCGGCAATCAGATTATTATTAGTAGTAGTAGTTTGAAGTAATGTTCTGATTGGCAGTTAAGATATATAAACACCTATGATATACCTCATAAAATAACCTGATTGGCGGGTTACAGTGAGGATTCCTTATTAAGATGGGAGATTCTAATTGGCTGATTACCACGTCGTTTATCAAAATATAAAGTGATTACTCTGTTATTACGCCGCTATAGAGAAGAAAAAACTCTCCTTGAAGAAAATATGAATTACTTTTCTATTTAAATATGAATTCACCTGACTGTCGATATTTAAAGATCCTTAACCCCTTGAGGACGATAGATTAACCCTTTGGAGATTAGTTTAAGCCAGCGTCCCTAAAGGGTTAAGGAAGTGTGTGTGTGTGGGTGGGGGGGGGGGGGGTATTTAAGGGCGTGTGTGATGCTCATAGGATATTATCTACTGGGTGAACCAAGCCCAGGAGAGAGAGAGAGAGAGAGAGAGAGAGAGAGAGAGAGAGAGGTTGGGGTGACAGAAGTATATGGTGTAATAAGCGTGGGAGTAGGTGGTATCGGTGTTAGGTTAGGTTAGGTTAGGTTTTCTGTTCGTCTATGGCCAGTCTGAAGTTTCCATATATAATCATAATTACTCGCGTGGTGACTCTGGACTATAACAAACTCCTATAAACTATTTCGAGAATTATTAGGGTTATTAAAAAGTCTATATGATTACATAATGATTAATAACGTATTTGTGTTGTAATTAAGTGTAATTAAGTATATCGTGGGTGTTGATATTTTATTATCCTTCTTATCACAATGTGTTGAGTTTGACTTCTTCCTCGTGTAGTTGTGTTTACATAAAGAAGGAAGGAAAAAGATAAGATTTATTGTGTGTTTATCATTTGGTGCAGGTGCGGTCATCGGGAGAATTAACACGACTAACATTTGGTACAGGTGCGGTCATCGGGAGAATTAACACGACTAACATTTGGTACAGGTGCGGTCATCGGGAGAATTAACACGACTAACATTTGGTACAGGTGCGGTCATCGGGAGAATTAACACGACTAACATTTGGTACAGGTGCGGTCATCGGGAGAATTAACACGACTAACATTTGGTACAGGTGCGGTCATCGGGAGAATTAACACGACTAACATTTGGTACAGGTGCGGTCATCGGGAGAATTAACACGACTAACATTTGGTGCAGGTGCGGTCATCGGGAGAATTAACACGACTAACATTTGGTGCAGGTGCGGTCATCGGGAGAATTAACACGACTAACATTTGGTACAGGTGCGGTCATCGGGAGAATTAACACGACTAACATTTGGTACAGGTGCGGTCATCGGGAGAATTAACACGACTAACATTTGGTACAGGTGCGGTCATCGGGAGAATTAACACGAGTAACATTTGGTACAGGTGCGGTCATCGGGAGAATTAACACGACTAACATTTGGTACAGGTGCGGTCATCGGGAGAATTAACACGACTAACATTTGGTACAGGTGCGGTCATCGGGAGAATTAACACGACTAACATTTGGTACAGGTGCGGTCATCGGGAGAATTAACACGAGTAACATTTGGTACTGGTGCGGTCATCGGGAGAATTAACACGACTAACATTTGGTACAGGTGCGGTCATCGGGAGAATTAACACGAGTAACATTTGGTACTGGTGCGGTCATCGGGAGAATTAACACGACTAACATTTGGTACAGGTGCGGTCATCGGGAGAATTAACACGAGTAACATTTGGTACAGGTGCGGTCATCGGGAGAATTAACACGACTAACATTTGGTACAGGTGCGGTCATCGGGAGAGTTAACACGAGTAACATTTGGTACAGGTGCGGTCATCGGGAGAATTAACACGACTAACATTTGGTGCAGGTGCGGTCATCGGGAGAATTAACACGACTAACATTTGGTACAGGTGCGGTCATCGGGAGAGTTAACACGACTAACATTTGGGTTACAATTAGATTAGGTTAGGTTAGGTTAGGTTAGGTTAGGTTAGGTTAGTCTATCAGAACATATCGCCAAGGGTCTGTACAAATTACATCTTCACTATTATCAGTTACAGTGTCGCCACATATAGTGTAAAAATCATAACACCATAATCTATCACACACACACAAAAAAAAACAGTGACCGGAAGTTGTACAGTGTTGCCACATCATTAATATAAACAAACACGTTGGAGTTATGGTGGACATCACGACTTGGTACCATTGTTTCCCTTCCTTCACCTGCTCCCCTAGTTACTGTTATGTCTATGTTATTCTACTGGCTTGACTGCTTAGGTCTCATAGATAAACATTATAATCACCACAACCATCACCACAAACCACAACCATCACCACAAACCACAACCTCACCACAAACCACAACCATCATCACCATCACCACACTCGTCCATCTTCATCACTGCAACAACCATCATCACCATAACCATCACCACCACCACAACCATCATCACTATCGCCACTATCGTCCATCATCATCATTGCAACAACTATCACCATCACAACCACCATCACCACAACAACCACCATCACCACAACAACCACCATCACCATCATAACCATCACCACCACAACCATCATCACAACAACCATCACAAGAACAATCATCACCATACACAACACCATAACCACAACCATCACCACAACATGCACTATAGGTCAAAATATAACCATTAACATCCCCAAAGTAAACAAAGGTAAAAATATCCAGTTAACAAAATTATTAAATTGTTAAAAAGAGTAATAGAACCTTTTAGGGACAGGTCCAAGCACACTGTGTGTGAAATGGCACAACACTTCATCTCTAATGGCAAGATAGCCGACATATTAAGATTGTATCCACTTTTTTGCACTTAGTAACTATATCAGTTCTCATGTACAGAACCAAATACGCAATGTGCTTGAATACCTCCCACGTAAATGTGAATAACAAAGTGTGAGGCCAGACATACTGCCTCACACGCCTGTTCTCACGCATTTGTGAATAAGTTACCCTTTATGTATAGAACTAAACAAATAATGTAAATGAAATACTGTGTAACTTTCAGTGCCATAATATCCTGACAACCGGGGTTAATTATAATGACCCTTTGTAAACTCTACTCTGTAATCCTTTTGCGCTACCGCTCACAGGATGAGTGGGGTGCACAATAAAGTAGCCGCTGTAAGCGGCAAAATAAAAAATCAATCACACACACACAGGGGGGGGGGGGGGAGAGGGAAGGGAGGAGAGATTAGAGGGGAATGGAGGAGAAGGGTAGTATGGTCAGGGGAGATGAGAGGAGGAGGAGGAGGAGGGTAGTATGGTCAGGGGAGATGAGAGGAGGAGGAGGAGGAGGAGGGGGAAGGGGAAGGAAAGGAGAGAGAGGAGAGATAAGGAGGAGGGTAAGAGAGGGGAGATAATGAGTAGGGGGGTAAGAGGGGGAGAAAGAGGAGAGGGGAGATAAGGAGTAGGGGGAGGGTAAGAGAGGAGAGGAGAGGAGGATGAGGAGCATGAGGAGGATAAGAGGGAAGAAGAGGGAAGAGGAGAGGGGAGATAAGGAGGACGGAGGGGAGAGGGGAGAGAGGATAGGGGAGATAGGAGAAAGACGAAGAGTAGAGTAGATAGGGAGGAGAGGAGGAGGAGGAGGAGGAGGAGGAGGAGGAGAGGGAGGAGAGGTTGTCATAGCTACACAGTGACGGAGAAACCATAACGGTGTAGCTATCAATTTAACACTGTTTTTGGCCTGGCTACCATTGTGTTGAAAATGACCAGCGTTTATGTTGCATTGTTTTGTTAATTTACCTATGTTTACTTTTTGTGTTTTGTTTTTACGCCTCTAGTTGTGATACGAATTGATTTACAGATTATTAATATTTACAAGCTGGTTTTACACAAGTTGGGGGGGGGGTGATGAAGGAAGGGAGGATGGATGGATGACGGAAAGAAGGAGGAAAGGAATCAAGGAAGGAAGGAAGGAAGGAAAGAAAAATGAAAGGAATCAAGGAAGGAAGAAAAGAAACGAAGAAAGGAAGGAAGAAAGGAGAGAATCAAGGAAGGAAGGAAGGAAGGAAGGAAAGAAAAATGAAAGGAATCAAGGAAGGAAGAAAAGAAACGAAGAAAGGAAGGAAGGAAGGAAGGAAGAAAGAAAGGATTTAAGGAAGTAGGGAATCAAGGAAGGAAGAAACGGAAGGAAGGAAGGAAGGAAGGACGTTGTTTACTGGTGCCACAAATATTCTTAATGGCTTGAGATACTTAAAAGGAGTGTCCTATATCAGAATGTCTTTACCATTTAGTTGTTATAGCCACAACCTTGATATAACGATGGTCTGATTAACACACTTCTTATAAAACATATCTACAATTTACAGCAAGATGCCATGTTATACGAATATATGTAAACAGTATATGGAATGGTTTAAATACGGATAATTAGTGTGTGTGTGTGTGTGTGTGTGTGTGTGTGTGTGTGTGTGTGTGTGTGTGTGTGTGTGTATGTGTGTGTGTGTGTTAATGTGTCTATGTGTTTGTGGATGTGTCTATATGTGTTAATGTCTGTGTAAACCTCAATCTCCGGGTCTAGCTATCGGCCTATGATATTAGATTCTCCAGGTCAGTTGCTGTAGGTCAGAGGTCAAAGGTTAAGGCCACCTGAGATATGATTCCTCTTGACCACTGAATTCGTCATTAGAGTTATAGAGGGCAGAAGGAGAGCTCACCGACGCCTAACTAACTCATAACGTCAATGATATGTGGTGTTAAAGATCTTCTATTACCCAAATAATAATAATAATAATAATAATAATAATAACAATAATAATAATAAAAATAATAATAATAACAATAATAATAACAATAATTATAATAAAATAGCAACAAAAATAATAATAACAACCACAATAATAATAAAAATAAGACTCCAGCTCATGTGTGTGTACAGTATGTGTGTCACTCCCACCACCAGCTGTAAGACTTCTACCCAAAGTGACCAACCCTCAAAACAACCCACATTATCAAGTTAATTTAAAAGGCAAAATCACAAGGGTATAATTTACAAAAACAAAACAAAAACAATAATACTTTCAGAGATCTCATAGAAGTTAACTTATACCAATGACGACCAGTAGTATAATGCCACGAGGTTATGTACTCTTAGTGGTAGGATTATAATACTCTTAAGATGAGTAGATTACCTGACTATAATAATGCTCAGGAAGTTCAATAAAAGGGTAGTAATCGTACTCACATAATGCTATACTTGATGTTAGGGATATAATTTTGTGGTTGTGAACAAGTCGTGAAGTGAAAATTATATAAAGTTGTGTGGAAAAAGTACTTGAGGTGTAAGATATTTGAGTTAGGAAGTTAGTAAAAGTATTTGATATGAAAGTAAAGACTGGGAAAGAAAATAGAGAGAAAGTGAGAGGTTATACAAGAGTAAATAGGTTATACAAAGAGAAAGAGAGAGAGAGAGAGAGAGAGAGAGAGAGAGAGAGAGAGAGAGAGAAGTTGTTGTTGTTGTTGTTGTTGCTTTTCTTTATTTTTATTTTTACGGGGATTAGCCCACCCAGGCACAGGTCACTGACCCACATCAGGGCCTGGGGGGAGAAAATGTAAAAATAATAATAAATAATAATAATAATAATTCATAGTAAATAAAATTTTTACTGAAAATACAAATAAAATAATAAAATAATAATGATAATAATAATAATAATAACTGTGATAATAATAATAATAATAATAATAATAATAATAATAATAATAATAATAATAATAATAATAATGATAAAGAACCATAAATAAAAAAATTATAAAAAAGATCGAGTGAAAAACAATATATGTATATTGTGTTGTCAATAGTAAGAGAAACAATTGAGACCCTGCAACTGTGTGTAAATGAGGCAGAAGTCAGATGCCATATGGCAGCAGGGTCTACCATTAGACACCACATTATACTTCTAATATCTTCCCAGGCGGTAGTACCTCCCTGTTTGGTAGTTGCCTACTACCAGTAAGAGACAGACAGAGAGAGACGGGAAGAGAGATAAACAGACAGGAAGAGATACCAGTAGATAGCTAAAGAGAAAGACAGATAAATAGTGTGTGAAAGACAACCCCCCCCCCCCACACACACACACACACACACACACACGAGAAAATATGACATAAGAACATAAGAAAATAAGGAGTCTGCAATAGGCCGGTTGTCGAGTTACTACCACTACAAAGAAATCGTACAGTTGATGATGATTAATTGATGCTTAAATTGATGTATTCTTTTCTTCCTTATCAAATGGATTAACTGGGTGAAAATATACCAGTATGATGAGAGTATAATGAAAAGGGGTATACGAGAAGCATAATGAAATGGGGTGGGCAAGAGTATGATAACAGGATGATAGGAGAAGCATGATGAAAGTGAGGTGTGGCGAAGTATGATGAAACAGGAAAATTGGGAGTAAATATAACAGGGAGAGGAATAGAGGAAGATAAGAACCCAAGGATGATGAAACGTGTGGAAATATAACAAGGTCGATCTGTAAAGTCACCATGGCACCACTGTGTGACCAAACAGTTATCAGTCACTACGGCAACACTGTGTGACCAAACAGTTATCAGTCACCATGGCACCACTGTGGCATTTAACAGTCACTCTGGCAACACTGGGGGTAAACAGTTAACAGTTAATATGACATCACGTTAGGTTAGTACAGTCAATACGCTAACTAGTGAATAATGAATGTAGTTATTGGTCATATTTTATCGAGCTGAATGACCTTTAAAACCAGACACACACACACACACACACACTGTGGCACCGGTAGAAGAGCAAGACAATTAATGCTCAGGTACATGAACTTCGGTTAGGTCAGGTTTATCACACCTTGTCCGGTTACCTGTGCTGACGAAGGTATGACATAATACTCTTAACACCTGCATCGCCTTCTACAGTAACTGGCAGAATCAGTCGGAAAAATGAGTTAAACTAATAACTTGTTTTTTTTTCAATAATTATTAACTATAGCAACGGCTGCTTAATACAAAAAATAGTTGACAAATTACCTTACAATTGGGAGAAGAAATTTTTTATTTTCATTTACGAATATTAATTTGTTAAATTTGTTCTAAGTATTTTTTCTTATCTTTAGTGAAATTTACAGAGCAATGCATCAGCTGGGCCGGACGATGGTGTTCGGCGCCACGTTTGTTTACACTAAATGGCAGATTAGGTTAGGTTAGGTTAGGTTAGGTTAGGTTAGGTTACGTTAAGTTAGGTTTGGTTCGGTTTATTTATTCCGTCTGTTAACAGAAATAAGTGTAACAATAGGCGTCCGTCCATCACCCCCCCCCCCCCCCCTCGTAAATAAAGGTCAATGCATTTGATCATCAGAAAGTGAGATAATGGGTTGGGGAGGTTAAGGTGGGGCCGGTCAAGGTTAGGTCAAAGGTGGGGTCAATATGGGGTCAAGGTGGGGTCAATGAAAGATCAAGGAAGGTGGTAAAGTACTGAAGTGGCCATTCACTTGTCATGATACGCTATATATCACACACACACACACACACACACACACACACGCACACACACACAATAGATAAAATATAATGAACGATTTTTAAAACAGGTTTATGGAATAATTTATAAGTACCTAGGGAGGAGAGGGGAGGGGAGGGGAGGGGAGGGGAGGGGAAAGGAAGGTCATAAGAGGTCACGCGGCTTCCGGCCAAGGTCACAGGGGATGGGGTGGAGGAGCGTTAGGGTTAGGGTGAGGAGGGAGGGAGGGAGGGAGGGAGGGAGGGGATGATCGCTCAGTTGACGTCAGAGCTACCAATTACCCCCTCGTTAGCCCTCCCCTTACCTCCCCCCCTCACCTTATCCCTTCCACCCCTCACCTTTCCCATTATCCCCTCACCTCCACTCCTCACCTTTCCTCTCAACCCTTCACTTCTTTCATTCACCCTCACCACCTCTCTCTTCCTTCCTCACCTCTTCCCTCCACCCCCCATCTCTTCCCTCCACCCCCCATCTCTCCCCTCCACCCCTCACCTCTCCCCCTCATCCAAATCAAACACAATCGGACGAAACCTAACCTAACCTAACCTAACCTAACCTAACCTAACCTAATCTAACCTCATTCAATCTACACTAACATAGATCCAGTAATTAGTCAGTGGCTGAGTACAGGTGTGGTGTACAGGTGTGGGTAGTGTGAGCGTCACCTGTGTACCGGGGCGGGGGAGGGGGGGGGAAGAGCTACACCCATGAAACACACCTGTGATAGATAACGTCAGGTGACTAATTGGAAGTATATCTCTATCGCTGTACCTGGTGTTAATTTCCCCCATCAGCATCACAGTGTCTTGCTTATCTCACCTGTATTGATAAACGAAACGAACTACTGCATAAAAAAGGTATTTAGCTACATCAGGTAATAAGACTCTAGGGTATAGTATTAGTAAGGGGAGGGAGAGAGAGAGAGAGAGAGAGAGAGAGAGAGAGAGAGGTGAATAACCTAAGCTAACTTAAACTAACCATATTTAACCTGATCTAACCTTATTTAACCTGATCTAGCCTAATTCAACCTAACCTAACCTAACTTTACCAGACCTAAAACAAATTTACCTAATTTTAACCAGGATAAAAGTATATTGTAAGTAATGATAATAAAGTGTTATATGGTGACCATTTTATAAGTTTGGTAGTAACAATACTTATCAAATTAATTCACATAACAACAATTACCTTTTACCTGCATTACCTATCACCACACCTGTATCACCTATCACCACACCTGTATCACCTCTCACCACACCTGTACCACCTCTCACCACACCTGTACCACCTCTCACCACACCTGTATCACCTCTCACCACACCTGTACCACCTCTCATCACACCTGTATCACCTCTCACCACACCTGTACCACCTCTCACCACAATCATAAAAACATTGTAGTACATTTAACCAAAAAAGGGCAAAACAATCATTACTTTTCATTATATTTTTACCTGTTATTTTACCTTTTGGGTCAACATTAATTACCACCTTTCCTCACCCCCCCCCTCCCTCACCCTGTTCCCCCCCCCTAAAAAAGGATAATTGACGCTAACATGGCGGCCATTAGACCCTATATTACTGGAACCAATGTTTTGCTTGTCCATAATCCCAAGTGGTATATACTCGTGTGTCGTCACCTAATATTTTAACACACCCAACAGCTGTCATTGTACACACGATTCCTGTTCACCTCACGAGTAAGGTGGCCCAAAATAATTGATTAATCCCCCTAGGCGTTAGAGTGAAAAGAAAACGGAGGTAAAAAAAAATATATATATATATATATTAAACCCAATTATATTTTTCATGTTCTCCACGGCACTGAAACTGATACCATCAAAATATAAACTTAATAGGCAGGAACTTTTAAGGATTTATAATTGTAATTTTTTCCCCCCCAAGTGTATTAAAAAAATATATATCTATATATAAAATCATACATAAAAAATAAAATACTGACGTTGATAATACATTAGGGGATTTTATAATGTATTAGTGTAGTTTTATCAGCTTATTATATTAGTGTGTTGATATCATAATGTTTTTGAAGTTTATTGATATCACTTAATACTTTAGTAAGTATTTAATTTTATTTTTATTACTATTATTAAATATTTACCGCTATATT
>CAUDMG010003130.1:142500-145000 GCA_958450375.1 Homarus gammarus
CAAACCAACAGACTTATAGCACGATAGAGAGATAAACAGACCAACAGACAGATAAACAGACCAACAGACAGATAAACAGACCAACAGACAGATAGACAGACAAACAGACAGAGAGACAGATCGACAGGGAGTCAGCGAGGCGGACGACCACGATCCATCCAGAAAGCCAGACAGTTAAACAACGAGAGAGAGAGAGAGAGAGAGAGAGAGAGAGAGAGAGAGAGAGAGAGAGAGAGAGAATTAAGTCAACAAACAAACTTACACACAACAAGATCGAAAGACAGACAGACAGACAGACAGACAGACAGACAGACACAAAGACAGACTGACAAAGAGATAGGCGTTCAAGTAGACTCATCGACAGACAGGCAAACGGACACTTAAGGAACTCGACAGACAGATAGACAGTGTCACTCAAGTAAAACAGACAGACAAGTAGATGAACAGAGACAGACAATCAAGTAGATAAACAAATAGATAGATAGACAGACAGACAGACAGTCACTCAAGCGGACGGCCACCATCCATCCAGAAAGTCAGACGAAAAGATTCAAGTCACTTCCGGTGTGTTGAGTCCTCCGCACCTTGACAGAGAGAGAGAGAGAGAGAGAGAGAGAGAGAGAGAGAGAGAGAGAGAGAGAGAGAGAGAGAGAGACACCAGTTTTTCTTAACCACTATTCTCCTGTTCATCTTTCATACTACATCACACTTGCTTAATCTCGCCACGTTCTTTAAGTATTAACTATACTCTTATTGGTGGCTATCCCTACAGGCACACGTCAATAAAGCGGCCATTTTGTTGCACACTTTAAAGTAATCATCATCATTTGTCATTATTATTATTATTATTATTATTTGTTATTTTTTCTTTTCATTCTTCGAGGCATCCACAGCCCCTCCCTCCCCCTTCCCTTACCCCCCTCCCCCTTACCCCTCGTCTCCCCCCTCCCCAACCACCTCCCCTCACTCCATCTTTACACCCCTTCTCCTCACCCCCCTCCCACCTCCCTCTTCCCCTCCATCATCCTCCCTCTCCCCCCTAAAGAAAGAAAGAAAAAAAGAAAGAAAGAAAGAAAAACAGTTAACTTTATGTTGAATAAGTCGAGAAAATTATTACTTGGCTTCATTAGTTGAAAATTGTCGGAGTAATTTACACAGACATAATTATTTTGGACCCTGGACCTGTGACGTCACGTAGCTGAGGTCATGTGAGGTCCTGGGTGAGGGAGGGGGGAAGTAGGGGGGTGGGGGGAATAGGGGAGGATAGGGGGAGAGGGGAAGAGAGAGCCAGTGATGGAGAGAGAGAGAGAGAGAGAGAGAGAGAGAGAGAGAGAGAGAGAGAGAGAGAGAGAGAGAGAGAGAGTTTGAAGGTAAACTTATATAGATATATTTTCTTGTACGTCATGGGAGTCAGTGACCAACACAACTACTCCAGCATAAAGGATCAACTCCGCCAAGCGTTTACCACCTCTAAGTGATTATTCCTAAGTCATCTGGCAGAGGAACGTTCACTCGCTTATTTCCTGCACTGGCGCTCCCTCTGATAGCAGTAGTCAACAGGTGGCCCAGGGGGGTTGTACACACACACACACACACACACACACGTCAACCTTACGCTCGACAGACACTGGAAGATAGTTGTCGATATTCATTATTGTTACCTACTCGACCACGGGGAGGGGGGGGGGGGGTCCCGGGTGTGGGGTCGAAAACAGATCACTTGATATATTATGAACAGCGAGGATAAAGTAGTTAGTGTGAAGGAGTAGTGTGACGCCGAGGTAGTTAATGTAGTGTGTCAGTTTCCTTTCCGGGTGCAGGTAGATGAGAGAGTATCGCGGACAGGTGGGTGTGTTGTCTGTACTCTGGGGGGGACCCTCTTACCTCCTCAAGTGATTATAAATATTATCAATGTCTACACTCACCAAAGCCTAACACAACAAGTCCATAGGTCACTCACACAAAGTCATTTTTTCCTAATAGTCCCGAAGGCTGGATGAAAATAACTTATAGTAATGCGACACTGATTTAACATTTATAGTCATTTTCTCATGCAAGTTCTCACCCTTTAGGATCACCCCCCCCCCCCGTGTTGTCCTGTACTGCTATTTATCTCAAGTTAGATAAGAGATAATGCTCTCCCTTGAGACGAATGTTATTGTCGACCACAACTTAACTCATGACATTAACAGTTATTAACTAACTAAACAGACCTCTCAATAAAACAACACTATAAACCTTACAGAGACCGATTATACACTCCTGAGTACACCATGTCAAGGCCTGAACCTAACACACCACACTCCCGAGAATACATCACGTTGAAGCCTGAACACCAACAGATTGAGATTTCTAGAATTCTATCGGATTTCCCATGTGTAGAGGCGTGGCCAGAAGTTAACACAACAGTGTGCTAGAAGCCACGGAGTTCTCAAGCCTTACGAATTACAAAGAACAAAGAGGCAGACACCTTTTAATATACAGTATCTGGTACTGGTGC
>CAUDMG010003130.1:150000-175000 GCA_958450375.1 Homarus gammarus
AGCTTATTTCACCATAAGATTAGACACCCCACCTTATTTCACCTTAAGATTAGACACCCCAGCTTATTTCACCATGAGATTAGACACCCCAGCTTATTTCACCATAAGATTAGACACCCCAGCTTATTTCACCATAAGATTAGACACCCCAGCTTATTTCACCATGAGATTAGACACCCCAGCTTATTTCACCTTAAGATTAACTACCCTAACGTATAACGACATAATCTACTATAACCTAACCTACCCAACTCCCCAGGTAGAGTTAGAGTGTTAAATAATCAGGTAAAGTATGACAGGGGGGCGGGACTAATCTTCAGGTGGTCCAGTATTTGTGAGATAATTATTCCATCATAATCGTAATAATTTATAAACTTAAAGAATAGATGGTTCCTAACACCTCTCCCCCTTCCCCTCTCGCCAACACCTCTCCCCCTTCCCTGCTCCAACACCTCTCCCCCTTCCCTGCTCCAACACCTCTCCCCCTTCCCTGCTCCAACACCTCTCCCCCTTCCCTGCTCCAACACCTCTCCCCCTTCCCTGCTCCAACACCTCTCCCCCTTCCCTGCTCCAATACCTCGCCCCCTCCCCCTTCACACGGTTAATACTACAATTTTTACCGTGCTGGGGGTGTAGCATAGGTGCTGCGGTGTAGCTGAGGTGTTGCGGTATAGCTGAGGTGTTGCGGTATAGCTGAGGTGTTGTGGTGTAGTCTAGGTGTTGTCTTATAGCCGGGTTGTAGTCTCCCCGGGTGAGTTACAACACCGCGTAACGCATCATAACACCAGTTCACACTCTGGTCATCACATCTGTTGGTACACAGTATTTATAACACAACGAATGACCGCCATATTGGTGTGGAAAAAAAAAGAAACGAATTTTGAAGTAATTGAGTCAGTAACCCACACTAAAAATATTTGACGTAACAAAACTGATGGACACGCCGAGGCTTATGGGATGTGTGACGTCATCTGTAAACACGCATGCTGAGGATTATGGGATGTGTGACGTCATCTGTAAACACGCATACTGAGGATTATGGGATGTGTGACGTCATCTGTAAACACGCATACTGAGGATTATGGGATGTGTGACGTCATCTGTAAACACGCAAACTGAGGATTATGGGATGTGTGACGTCATCTGTAAACACGCATACTGAGGATTATGGGATGTGTGACGTCATCTGTAAACACGCATACTGAGGATTATGGGATGTGTGACGTCATCGGTAAACACGCATACTGAGGATTATGGGATGTGTGACGTCATCGGTAAACACGCATACTGAGAATTATGGGATGTGTGACGTCATCTGTAAACAAGCATATTGATGTCTATGGGATGCGTGACTTCATCTGCGATTAATATATAATTAGGTAACGTTACAAGCATGATGTGTGTGTGTGTGTGTGTGTGTGTGAACAATTGCGGATACATATCTTCAGCATTCGTAATATACTACTGTAAACATATGTGTCCATGCATATGTATACCTGGGTCTTGGTTCTGATATATCGCATACTTAAATTCATACAAACACACACATAAATACATGTACAGCTATAGTTGACATGTGCACTACAGCAACAGGTGCCCCTAACACCTGCGTACACCCAAGCAGCTGTTCGGCACATGATCAGACGGACGGACGGACAGTTGGCAACACTGACGTACTGTGAGCCATCGGGACTACCGGACGAGACTTCATTGACATCTTTAAGCTGTGTTGTGACATCCAATAATTACAAAAAAAAATAAAATAACAAAATAAAACAAAATAATAATAAAAAATAATAAATAAATAAATAATAATACTAAACTAAGATTGAAGTTAACATTATACTGTACATATTGTCCTCTCAGTCTTCCCACGTTCTGTCAAGCGAAATTAAATCCACATACATTGTTCTTTACATCTTGAACAACACATTAATCATATCGCCTACAGTTAATACATTAGTAAACATAACGATAAACACATATATATGAGTCAGGTATAAGAGTGAACATTGTAAACATGTCACAACACTGGCCTCTCTACCTCTAACAGTGTCCGCCATAAGAGCCCGCACTGATAGATATAAGAACAGCACCTTCCCATCTATTGTTAAAATAATAAACAACTCCTGATTTATGTACTGTACAGCCCTGTAAATGTATTCAAAGCATATCATTATGTCTAAATCAAATGTAAGTTTGTATATGTTCAGGCACCGGCTGCAACTCTATTAATAAACTGTTTATTAGTATTATTATTATTATTTTTATTATTATTATTATTATTATTATTATTATAATACTAACGTGATATTCATTGTAATAATAATAATAATAATAATAATAATAATAATAATAACAATAATAATAATAATAATAATAATAATAATAATAATAATAATAATAATAATAATACAACAACTACTACTAATAATAACAACAATAACAACAACCCCACTACCACCACTACAACTAATAATACTCAACACTGGTCCACAAATATGAGCACGACGGGGAGGGAGGGGAGGGAGGGGAGGGAGGGCAGGGAGGGGAGGGTAATAATGTTTTTTACAATATGTATATTTGTAAAAGATCATCACTTAATCAGATCATCACGCCCCAAATAACACCAATACGTTAACACTCACCAATTGCCTAAATAAAGTTATCTCTTTAAAATATATAATTAATGTATGTTTATTTACGAGTGTTGAGCTCTGAGGTGACTTAACCTGACCTGACCTACAGCAATTCATTCATAAGTCAGTTTTAAATAACACTTAATCTTTATTTTTTTTTTGTATGACGTGTAGACTAGCCTACCCCTTCCCTCCCCACCACCACCACCACCACCACAGTTTATTTCACTTGATGCTGCGTGGTGGGGGTTAGGTTAGGTTAGGTTAGGTTAGGTTAGGTTAGGTTAGGTTAGGTTAGAATATATTAGTTTAGGTTAGGTTAGGTTAGGTTAGGTTAGGTTAGGGTAGCATTAAGGTGTCTAATCACCAGGTAAAATAAGCTGGGGTGCCTAATCTTCATGTGGTATTCGTATGTTTGCGTGTCCATCGTTTATGATTAATAATTATACTTTTATCATCGTCCTCTTCTTCCTATCTTTATTTATCGTTCTCTCTCTCTCTCTTTTGCTCTCTCTCTTCTCTTTTCTCTCTCTCTTTCTCTCTACTCTTTTCTCTCTCTCTCTCTTCCCTCTTTTCTCTTCCTCTCTCTCTTCTTTTCTCTCCCTCTCTCTGTTATTTTATCTCTCTCTCTTTCTCTCTTCCAAAATTCAATCACATATCACTACCTCTTGCAAGCTTCCCACTTCCCCCCAAAAGATAAAAATAATCACCCTTTTTGTCACCCCTCCACCCCCTCCCCCCCTTCACACACACACACACACTGTTTAATAAATCCCTGTGTTGTATGACGGTGCTAACCTTCCCTTCCCACACACACACACACACACACACACACACACACACACACACACCAAAGATGACATCAAAATTCCACCCGGCAGCTCACGTGACTTACATAAATTCTGCTAACGTTTGTCTGTAAATTGAGGATTGTTTGTATATAAGACTGAATGTCACTGAGACTTGGTGCTGCCCGGAGACCTGACACCTGTAAGATCCTGACTGAGACTGAAGCCTTAACTGAGAGACTGAAGCCTTAACTGAGAGACAGAAGCCTTAACCCTTTGAGAATGATGGTCTAAGTCTCTCGTCTCCAAAGGGTTAAATCACAACCCTCACCAATGATGAGCTCAAAATATATATATGTTAAATTATGCAAGCTGACGTCTGTTACTTAATATTATGTTTATGACCTTAATATAGCCCCAAGAAACATTATATTGTGTGTGTGTGTTATTCGTGGAGACAGTAGGGATGGCAGGTCCGTGGCGGGGGTGAATTTTCTCGATAATAAAACGGGATGAGAGCTAATATATAACCCTGAGGAACCCCTACAGTGCCAGACAGAACACGTCAGAGAGAGAGAGAGAGAGAGTCAGTGATAGTACGAACCAATAATTATATAAAGTGTTTATTTCTGTCGGTCAGTGAGTAATGAAAAAGGTTTCTGCTGCAAGTCCATCTGTGTGTGTGTGTGTGTGTGTGTGTGTGTGTGTGTGTGTGGGAGTGGGGGGGGGGGGAATAAGCCAGGGTACAGTGACGTCAATAAAATCACCGAGGATGATAATCTCGGCAAATTGATTGGTTAAGGAAGGATTAACAAGCAAGGAGGAAAAACATACAAACAAACAAAAGATAGAATAAGTATTTTGAAGGAAGGGAAAAACTTAAACCACAAAACGAATAAAGACACACACACACACACACACACACACACACACACACACACACACAAGTCTTAGTGTGCCAACCACGTGTAACTTGGCCTTCATATCAAAGTGTCTTTTTTTTTGTCCTGTACTCATGTGGTTAAGTGTGTCAGTCAAATCCAACCCCCATCATCTCAACCCCCATCATCTCAACCACCCATCATCTCAACCCCCATCATCTCAACCCCCATCATGTCAACCCCCCATCATCTCAACCTCCATCATCTCAACCCCCATCATCTCAACCCCCATCATCTCAACCCCCATCATCTCAACCCCCATCATCTCAACCACCCATCATCTCAACCCCCCATCATCTCAACCCCCATCATCTCAACCACCCATCATCTCAACCCCCATCATCTCAACCCTCCATCATGTCAACCCCCATCATCTCAACCTCCATCATCTCAACCCTCCATCATGTCAACCCCCATCATCTCAACCCCCATCATGTCAACCCCCATCATCTCAACCTCCATCATCTCAACCCCCCATCATGTCAACCCCCCATCATCTCAACCTCCCATCATCTCAACCCCCATCATCTCAACCCCCATCATCTCAACCCCCATCATCTCAACCCCCATCATCTCAACTCCCATCATCTCAACCCCATCATCTCAACGCCCCATCATGTCAACCCCCCATCATCTCAACCCCCATCATCTCAACCCCCCATCATGTCAACCCCCATCATCTCAACCTCCCATCATCTCAACCCCCATCATCTCAACCCCCATCATGTCAACCCCCATCATCTCAACCTCCATCATCTCAACTCCCATCATCTCAACCCCCATCATCTCAACCCCCATCATCTCAACCCCCATCATCTCAACCCCCATCATCTCAACCCCCATCATGTCAACACCCCATCACCACCTTCATTCTATTCACTTCTCGTCGTGTTTATTTCCCCCACATACAACATAAGAGTATACTTTATATACAGGATATACACATGCATTCATACAGAACATACACCCAACCTCTCCTTATACAACCAAGACACACACACACACACACACACACACACACACACACACACACACACACACAGAGCCGCCTGGCGTTGTTAAGGTAACATGAAAGAGATTTTAGGCTGAATTTTTTTTGCTGAATTTACATGTCGCTTTGAACTCTTCATTTAGGCTATGTGATGAAGCTGGCTGGACCTGCGGACACATATACAAGGGGGGAGGGGGGAGATGTGTGTGTGTGTGTGTGTAGCTGGGGGAAGGTCAGGGGGAGGGGGGTGGGGTGGGGGGCTGGGGGGGGTGGTCACTATCACTCCTCACCCATACAAATATACCCAGTTTTATCTGTGTATATTTGTTGTTATTATTGACTATTAAGTATACTCATGGGTATAGTTCCTCTGGTATACGCTATATGCTCAGTATATCCAGTATACTTATAAACGAATTGTACTTAACACCATAATACACCTCGCTAATATATTAATTATACTGATATACTGATATATTTTCGTAATATATTCCTATGTATACATAATACCAGTATAATAATTAATATACTGATATACTAAATACTTCATAATAATATACAATGCTAATATACATAAAATTCATACATATACAGCATACTTGATGTTCCTAGAGCATTTAATATAGACACAATACATTCAAAGGTATAATTAATTAGTATACCCACATACCTAACATACTTATCGTCGTTAATATACTTTACAGTCGTATAATTAGAAGATTAAGTATATTTTCCACACTTAAATGATTAGCATAATTAGTGTAGGTATTACTGTACATTAATATATTTCACATCTCTAGTTATAATATTTTCCTGTATATATATTTATTGCATTTAATATAATTCTTATATTTTTTATAATTAAATATTTTTACTCTTGTATACTTATATAATGACAATAATCATTATACTCTCTTAATTATACCATTCAATTATACACCAATATACTTAATATACCTATACGTATTTTCTGACCAATACATCGATATACTGGTAAACATAACATACTAAATATAACATACATGATATAACAAGCATACTCAAGTGATCAAATATACCTCATTAATTGCATACACTTAATATACACTCATTTGTTCACTTAAGTGGTATATCTAAGCCGCTTAAATCACTTGAGTATGTCGCATGATCAAATGATATACCTGGCTGATATACTCAATCGAATTCCTTTAGTCAGTATGATAGTATATGTGATATGTTACAGTATAGTCATTTGTTCATATAAAATGCTTAGTGAATAGATACATAGATAGATAGATAGATAGATAGATAGATAGATGGATGGATAGATGGATGGATGGATGGATGGATGGATAGATGGATGGATAGATGAATAAACAGATATATGAATAGATAGATAGACAGACAGATAATTAACCAAAGAGACAGACAGATAGACTGCAGTGGACAGTAAAGGAGGGAGATAGTAGAGAAGCGTGATAAAGATGACCCACCAAAGATAAACAAATAAACAGATAATTAACAAAAGAGACAAGAGACAGACAGACAGACAGGCAGACAGACAGGCAGATATAGACCTATAGGACCAAAAGACAACAGTGGACAGTAACGAAGGAGGGAGATAGAAGAGAAGCGTGATAAAGATGATTCACCACATAGTCGATAAACTGTGGGTAATGTCATTAAAGTCATGTAACGAATTTTTAAACTCGATCAGGGAGCCAAATACAATTTATTCCCTGGCAGTGCCGCTTGCATGGGTAATATTGCCTAGCTGGCCTGCCTCGCCGCGCGCACACTCAACCTACCCTCCCTTAACCTACCCCTCCCCCTCCCTTAACCTACCCCCCCACCCTTAACCTCACCTCATCCTCCCCTCCCCTCTTTTAACTGCGTGCACGGCCATCTCTTCCCCTTCCCCTCCCCCCTCCCCTCACCTCACCTCACCTCTTCTACTAACTGCGTGCACGTCTAGGTCTACAAGCACACTAAAAAATTAAGCACCCCTGGAAATTTCGTGCACATCCACAAACGCACTCAAATACCCGATCTCTTTATTGCGTGCACATCCACACGCAAACTCGCATACAAACGGATGGATTCACACTCGAGGAAGGACGAGTACAAATTATGTGCGTATTCACTTCATACACTCAAACGCGAATGACTGAGAAAACTGCGTGCGTGTTTAAAAGCGCACTCGAACACAAACATATGGATATTGCGTGCACAAACTCCTAAGCAGATGACCAGAGACTACGTGTACATACTCAAGCAGACTCAAACAAAGAAATATGGGTATTGAAAACTTGTTTGTAAATACAGACAAACACACATGCACACTCAAATACGGCTGGATGGAAACTGGGAGCATTTCCACTTTAAACACTCAAATATCCAAAGTTGGAAATTGCGTGCAGGTCGACAAGCACACTCACTTCTGGACGGATGGGCGCACACTCATAGGCGCACGGTCGGATATTGCGTTTATGTCCACAGGTGCACTCAAATACGGGTGGGAGGAAATTATAGTGTGCGTTTACTCTGTGCGCACTCAAAATGGGGAGAGATGATCGTTTGTTGGGATTTTCGCGCGCGCGCGTGTGTGTGTGTGTGTGTGTGTGTGTGTGTGTGTGTGTGTGTGTTGATGTAGGTAAGTGGACTATATACCAATGAGACCAGCCTAAAAGACCCATGCATTACTGACCAAAAAATAAAAAATAAATAAAAAAAACAAAAAACAATGACCAGACGATGGCAACAACAATCAGCTGAGAATATCCTGGCTGAAAACGTTCCACAATTCATCAACGTTTACAGTATTACAGGTAATAAACTCCCTACAACGTTTCTATACACACACACACCTGTTGGATGTAATGTACGGGGGGGGGGGGTGTTTTTAAACTATGATAATCACTAGAGTTGGATCACCTGCCCAGTTTATTTCACCTGATGATTAAACACCTTTACCGCTACCTGGTGGATTAGGTTAGGTCTGGTTAGGTTAGGTTAGATTAGATAAGGTTAGGTTAGGCTATAAAAGGTCAATTTTAAGTTCGGGTTATTTAATCCTCAGGTAAAATAAGGTGTGTAATATTCCCGTGATCACTTTAGTTTACCTGTACACTATATTATTGTGTCGTGTTGGGTGACGATACGGTCCACGTGTGTCCTTGGTCCAGGCTGTCTTACCTATGTTTATTTGTATGTTGTTTCTCTTATGTATTGAGCCTGTATATACGGGTACGGGACAACTGTTGTGATGAATATTTATACCTGGTGTATAGTTGTGGTGTAGTGTGGTGTGTAGTGTGGTGTGTAGTGTGGTGTGGTGTGTAGTGTGGTGTAGTGTGGTGTGGTGTAGTGTGGTGTGGTGTGTGGTGTAGTGTGGTGTGGTGTGGTGTAGTGTGGTGTAGTGTAGTGTGTGATGTATTTTGGTGTTGTATCGGGTGTAATAAGTGTTGCTTAATATAAACATTAAAACAAACGTGTAGGGAAATTGTACGTACACACACACACACACACACACACACACAACACACACACACACACACACACACACACACACACACACACACACGCACACACACACACACACACACACTTGGTATCTACCCACCATGCTGTGAACAAGTACCGTTTGGGCACTCCCTCTGGGTGAGATGCCAGTCACTTCCCTCCTCCCCTCCCCCCAACTACTTTCCTCCAGGACTTTCCACACAACTCCCATCAAGGAAACCATGCAAGAATTAGCGATCAAGTAATGAGTGATATGAAAGTGACAAATTCCCGTACACCACCGGAGAGAGAGAGAGAGAGAGAGAGAGAGAGAGAGAGAGAGAGAGAGAGAGAGAGAGAGAGAGAGAGAGAGAGAGAGAGGATGATGGAAAATTTAATTGATAAATATATAAATACAGACTGCAATGCATACATACAGAACATACATACATACATACATACATACATACGTCCATCCATACATACATGCATACATCCATACATACATACATGCATCCATACATACATACACACTGTACATACATACATACATAATAACATACATACATACATACATACATACATGGTGGGACACTGAATAGAGGTAATTGCTTAATGGCGATAACTTGTATGTATAACTTACCTTCTAAAACCTGTGGCTGGCCATAGACGGTCATAAACACAGGGTCGTCTCACCTGTGGAAAATACATACAACTGATTAGTTACGTAATAAACTCAACCTAACCTAACCTAACTAAAACCTAGTCTAACCTAACCAAACCTAGCCAAAATCTAACTTAATTTGGCTGTCTTATGATGGTAAACGACGTCTTAAATGAAACAAAAAGTTATTAGGTAAAAATCGTTAGGTGTTTCTTAAAGCTTAATCGGCGATAATCCCTATTAGGCGTGATGTGCATAAATATACATACATACATACATACATACATACATACATACATACGCACTCTCTCCCCTTTAAAATTAGTCTCCACCAATCAAATTTTCGAATAATGACGAACACATATTTTCAACATAAATTTGGGACCAATCACAGTGGAAGGTTAGCGTGACGTCAGTGAGCTTTTAATTTGAACTCTGCACTTCAAATTTATCAAGGTCAAAGGTCACCGTCAAGGAGGAGGGGGAGGGGGGAGGGGGAGTGAGAAGGGGGAGGGGGAGGGGGTTGGGGGAGTGAGAAGGGGAGGAAAGAGGTAGTAATTAGGAAGAGAGGAAAGTAAAGAGAAGAGATAAGAGAGAACAGGGTAAGAAGAGGAGGGGGAGAGAAGAAGAGAGTAAAGGAAAGAATGAAAGAAAGAGTAAATGAGGAAAGGAAGTAAAACAGGAGGGTGAAGAGAAAAAGAGGAGGAGGGGAATAAAAGAGGAGAAGGAGGAGGAAGAGTAAAAGAGGAGGAATGGGAAGAGAAGTAAAAGAGGAGAAAGAAGAGCAAGAAGAGTAAGAGAGGAGGAGGAAGAAAGCCGATAAAAGAGGAGGGGGGGGAGGGAGTAAGAGAAGAAGGGGAAAAGGGGAAAAATAAAAAGATGGGAGGAGAGATAAATAAGAGGAAAGGAAAGAAGGGGGAAGGGGAGAAGGGGAAGAGAAGACAAAAGGAATGGGAGAAGAGCTAAAGTAGAGAAAAAGTCTCTCTCTCTCTCTCTCTCTCTCTCTCTCTCTCTCTCTCTCTCTCTCTAAAACAGAAAAGAATAATAGTAAATAAAGCAAGGAAGAGTTAAAGGAGGGGAGATAAAAGTGGGGAGATAGTTAAAGAGGGAGATAAAGAAGGGGAGATAAGGGAGAGGGGAAGGAGAGACGTAGGAGTTGCAATAAATATAAGTGAACAGAGACACAAAAAGAGAATAAGGGGAACCGGGAGGACTAATGGACATAGTGGACATACAAGCCTTAAGCAATAACACGTGGACATTCTGTAAGTTATAAAGTGAACATAATGGACATAGTGGACACGGTGGACATGTACTAAATCATGACTGGACATAGTGGACACGGTGGACATGTACTAAATCATGACTGGACATAGTGGACACGGTGGACATGTACTAAATCATGACTGGACATAGTGGACATTTTGGACATGTACTAAATCATGACTGGACATAGTGGACACTTTGGACATGTACTAAATCATGACTGGACATAGTGGACACTTTGGACATGTACTAAATCATGACTGGACATAGTGGACACGGTGGACATGTACTAAATCATGACTGGACATAGTGGACACTTTGGACATGTACTAAATCATGACTGGACATAGTGGACACGGTGGACATGTACTAAATCATGACTGGACATAGTGGACACTTTGGACATGTACTAAATCATGACTGGGCATAGTGGACACTTTGGACATGTACTAAATCATGACTGGACATAGTGGACACGGTGGACATGTACTAAATCATGACTGGACATAGTGGACACTTTGGACATGTACTAAATCATGACTGGACATAGTGGACACGGTGGACATGTACTAAATCATGACTGGACATAGTGGACACTTTGGACATGTACTAAATCATGACTGGACATAGTGGACACGGTGGACATGTACTAAATCATGACTGGACATAGTGGACACTTTGGACATGTACTAAATCATGACTGGACATAGTGGACACGGTGGACATGTACTAAATCATGACTGGACATAGTGGACACGGTGGACATGCAAACCAGATTCACATTCTTACCCTACCAGCCAATCCTTTGCAACTTCTCGTTCATGTCACCCCTGGAGCTCACAAATGGACATAATTGGACATACAGCTGGATACAGAGGACACGTACACAGTATTAATTGGACACGGCTGAACATATAACACGTCTCCTAACCCCGTGTACCGGAGTAGTTAGTTAGCCCTAAGACCCTCATCGTTAGTACCAGCCTTGTGTTGCATAGTTGGACATAGTGGACACGTACCCAGGAATATTTTTTGGACATGGCTGGACATACAACCTAACCCTACCCCCCCTAATTAAGACCCCCCCCCTCACTCCCTCCCCCATACTCACCTTGATTTTGATAACTAGACACAGTGGACATGTAGCCATAATTGGTCATAGTGGACACGTATCCAGCAATAATTGGACATGGATGGACAAATAACCCTACCCCCTAACCATTCAAAAAACCCCCTTTCCCCCCCCCCCCTCCCCTCCCCCCCACCCTTAATCCCAACCTCGACTCATAACTAGACATAATGGACACGTACGGAACCATAATTGGACATGACTGGACATACAACCCAACTCTTAACCTACCTCCCTTACTTGCCCACCACAAACCAACCAGTCACCCCCCCCCTCACCCCCACAACCTAAAACCCTGCCAGGCCCCAGGATACAACCCCCAGCACCACCACCACCACCGTCTCTAGTAAACACACACACACACACACACACACACACACACGCACACACGCACGCACACACACACACACACACACACACACACTTGTTAAATTCGTCTGGGCGATTTAAATCAGTGAGCCGACTGCTAATTGGCTGAAACGTGGGGGCCCAACAAACACCAGGTTGCCATGGCTACCAGGCCCCAGACACAAAGGATGATGACGAGTAATTCTAGCCAGCTATTGGCAACTATTAAGCCTTCACCAATTATCTCAAAATATTACGATGGATTGGCCATTGATGGATGGATGGATGGTTGGATGGTAGGCAGGTGTGTGTGGGTGCGTAGACCGTCCTACTTGGGTGTTTGGTTGTGGGTGGTGGAGAAAGCTGTGTTGATGGTTATGGTTGTTGGTAGTTGTCTTGGTGGAGTGGTTGTTGTGATGCGACTGAGTACACACAGACACACACATAAAGCTAAGAGTACCAACAAGCACAACACGATGCACAGTTCCGCTCAGAAGTTCGTGGTACACTGACGGTGAAGGGTGCATGGCCTGTTGTACCCTTCCTGGACGACAGGTCACTGCGCCGAACCTCCTACCAACACACACAGTGGAACTGGCAACGGAGCAGTGTGAGTCGAACGAATACTCATCAAAAGGAGATGGGAAGGATATTGATATGAATATCCTGCTGACGAGAGAAGAAAACTGTAGTGATAGGAGTATCCATTAGAATATCAAAATACAATAGGGAAATTGGTTTCAAATGAACACCATAAGAAGTAGGTGAACAGAGCTCATATATCAAGAGTCTTCAATGTATTCATTACTTGAAGTTCTTCGTATAATACAGTATATGTGTGTGTGTGTGTGTGTGTGTGTGTGTGTGTGTGTGTGTGAATAATAATAATAATAATAATAATTAACGGTTTATTGAAAGAGCATGGCAGCCGGAAGGCTGAAAATATACAGTTACATAATTGGGGAATGGGTCTCTTGATTTATAAATAATATACAAGTAACATAAGTGTGTGTGTGTGTGTGTGTGTGTGTGTGTGTGTTGTTCTTTGCCGCTGACGAGAGTGATCAGAAGCTCCACCAAGCCAACATGTATCAGAGAGACGAGAAGTTGGCGCTTAGAGTTCACATTATCGCTCTCCTTGATAATGGTCTCTCCGTACGGGGTGTAGCACATGGGGGTGGCCTGTCCCCCACAACTGTGATGAGGTGGATAAGAGGAGAGGGGTAACCTTAGTGACTTAGGTAAGTTATAACTGTCTCAGCCAAGGAGCGGACCATAGCGGCATTGATGACTGAAGGATAGAGAATGAGAGGCCTGCATCATGTTCAAAGTTTAGGTCAAGAGTCGGAAAAGCTGGACCACGGAACTTCATATTATTATTTATATAGGTAGATAGAGGAATCCTAACCTAAGTTTATTAACAGCCAATTTCACCATCACTATTTGTGGGTAGTTATGTATGGGTAAGGCTAAATTTTGATATTATTGAAATTGGTGATCTATCTGTAAATAATAATCACTGCTGTAACCTTCTTTTGAAACTATTGTGTACTAAGTAGTAGAGTTATGGAAGCTGGCATATAATTTCTAACCATGTTTATATTTGAAATATAAATATACAGTTTAGGTAACATAGAGTGTCAAAATTATTCTGAATATGGGTGTGGTAGGGAGAGAGGAGCCCCTCGGAGGACCACCCCGGCAGATGAAGCTACAATTATCGCGGCGGCCGATGCAACTCCCCTAACCAACGCGGTGACCATACGAGACAGACTGCATACATAAGACGATTGGTGCCATTAATCGTTTTCGTTGTACTGCTGCCGTTAATCATACTAAGGCGATTGTTCATTCGAAACTAATTTCCCTATTGTATTCTGATATTCGAAGGGGTTCTCGCTATGCACCCTTCACCGCCAGTGTACCACGAACTTCTGAACGGAATTGTACATAATTAAAAGCGGGAAATGTTACCTTAACATGAGACACTCGGCTAAAACATCATATTAGTGAATAAAATATTGTGGGTTTAGAGTGGTGAATTCAACATTGGTCGAATTCAAGCACTACCTGTGTTATAGATAAGACGTAAATAAACAAAAGCATGTATAGAGTAAAAACAAATGAGAGTTTAAGATAAATATAAAATAGAAATAAATAGAGATTTAATTGGTTATCTATCCTCTGGTGACACGTACAGTAGCTAAAACAACTACCTGTATCTGTGGGAAACAATATGAGACCATGGACGATAAATTTTGGTATATGAGGGCTGTCACTAGTCACACGTAAAATTTGGGAGCATATCGACCCCCACCTGCACAGATAGTTGTTTTAGCTACTGTACATAATGTGTGTTATAATGCTAAGGCTCTATGATCAAGTAACAATATAATACAGACATCATATTTATGTATACACTTCCATATACAGAACACCATGTATGTACCATCATGTAGATATCACTGTGTAGACTACATCGTACACACCACCACATACACATCACCATGTACACACCACCACGTACACACTACCACGTACACACTAACCACGCATACATCACCATGTACACACCACGACGCACCATTACCACACCACCATGTGTACACCACCACGTACAGACTACGCCGCACCATTAACACATACTGTACACACCACAACGTCCAGTACAGTCAGGAGACATTGAATCATCTGATGGGATTTGCAGGCACAAATTTGGCCCATGAGAGGACAAGTGCACTTAAGAGGTGCATGTATGATTGTAACCCTACCCTGGTGGTGTGGCCAGGGCCTGGTGGTGTGGCCAGGGCCTGGTGGTGTGACCAGGGCCTGGTGGTGGGTAGTGACCAAACACTGGTGGTGGGTAGTGACCAGGGCCTGGTGGTGGGTAGTGGCCAGGGCCTGGTGGTGGGTAGTAACCAGGGCCTGGTGGTGGGTAGTGACCAGGGCCTGGTGGTGGGTAGTGGCCAGGGCCTGGTGGTGGGTAGTGACCAAACACTGGTGGTGGGTAGTGGCCAGGGCCTGGTGGTGGGTAGTGACCAAACACTGGTGGTGGGTAGTGACCAGGGCCTGGTGGTGGGTAGTGACCAGGGCCTGGTGGTGGGTAGTGACCAGGGCCTGGTGGTGGGTAGTGACCAGGGCCTGGTGGTGGGTAGTGACCAGGGCCTGGTGGTGGGTAGTGACCAGGGCCTGGTGGTGGGTAGTGACCAGGGCCTGGTGGTGGGTAGTGACCAGGGCCTGGTGGTGGGTAGTGACCAGGCCCTGGTGGTGGGTAGTGGCCAGGGCCTGGTGGTGGGTAGTGGCCAGGGCCTGGTGGTGGGTAGTGGCCAGGGCCTGGTGGTGGGTAGTGACCAAACACTGGTGGTGGGTAGTGGCCAGGCCCTGATGGCGGGCCTGATGTTTCTTCACTAGGGTAGTGGAGAGGGAAGCAGGGAGAGGAATGAACAGCTGTCGTCCTTGGGGGAGGTGGAGCGAGCTTTTAAAGACAGAGTTTGGAAAGAGAGAGAGAGAGAGAGAGAGAGAGAGAGAGAGAGAGAGAGAGAGAGAGAGAGAGAGAGAGAGAGAGAGAGAGAGAGAGAGAGAGAGAGAGAGAGAGAGAGTGTTAAATATACTTGAAATTAAATACACATGAAACATCGTCCCAGGAAAAATAGTCAAAGTACATAGTGGTGAAAATAAATGAATGCAGAGAGAGAGAGAGAGAGAGAGACGGAATAAAGGAGGGAAATATAGAGATGGAAAAGTAGAAACATTAATATCTTGACAAGTATCTGAAAAATATATTAATATTCTCAAAGATACCACTGTCGATAGATACCTCCACGTACATACATACATACATACACACATACATACACACATACATACATACATACATACATACATACAGTATAATAGGTACAGTTGTCACTTTAATCTGTCATTATTTCTTTATTTTAACTTGACTTACTATTGGCTGAACATAAAGAGAGTTTTCATTGGTTTGTTATTTCTTGAGCTGCTCTTGGTTAACTTGAGGCTCTGTCATTGGTTGAATAGAGTCTGTTGACGAATTAGATCGGTGTAATCTAGTAATCTAAATTGTGATTGGTTGAAATATTCTTGAGTTGATATTGGAATATGTTAAGCTGTGCAGCCATTGGTCAATCACGTGGTGCTACGTCATCCTCAGAGTGTATCATTATCATTGGTCGGTTACATCCAAACCTCTCATTGGTTGACCGTATCCTGATCTATCATCGGTAATTGATATTCTAACCTGTTATTGGTCAATTATATCCCAGAGGGTAATTGTGGTATTATCCCAGGCTTTACTATTGGTCCATAATACAATATTTTAACACTAGTTAACAACCTCCCCCAACGCTATCATTGGTCGAGCATAACTTGATTGGCGATAGGTTGTATATCTCCAGCGCTGTCATTGGTGGAATGTAATCTAACCTGTCATTGGTGGTTTGACATGACGTTGGTTGCACCGAAAATAGCCAATTACTTCCCTTGTTAGCTGCGCTGCCTTGTTATCTGATAAGGAGATAGCAACACCTGGCACCTCCGCCTCCCACCCAAACAAACCTCCATTATGTTAAAAAATGTTTACACCTGAAAAATGTTCTTAAAAATGTTTATATATTTTTCCTTATTTCTACATTACGTTATTAAGATAATATATATAAATAAATATATATATATATATTTTAACGTAATAGACGCTTATAAACGATAAGAATCAAACAGTGCCATTAGCTGACAGTCAGGGTCATACAAGGCCATTAGCTGACAGTCAGGGTCATACAGGGCCATTAGCTGACAGTCAGGGTCATACAGGGCCATTAGCTGACAGTCAGGGTCATACAGGGCCATTAGCTGAGAGTCAGGGTCATACAAAGCCATTAGTTGACAGTCAGGGTCATACAGGGACATTAATTGAGTCTCAACTGCTGTGACACAAGAATAAAGAAGAAAAAACATCAACAACAACAAAAAAAAAGAAGAAAAAGAAAAAGAAGAAGAAGAAGAAGAAGAAGAAGAAGAAGAAGAAAAAGAAGAAGAAGAAGAAGAAGAAGAAGAAGAAAAAGAAGAAGAAGAAGAAGAAAAAGAAGAAGAAGAAGAAGAAAAAGAAGAAGAAGAAGAAGAAGAAGAAGAAAAAAAGAAGAAGAAGAAGAAGAAAAAGAAGAAGAAGAAGAAGAAGAAGAAGAAGAAGAAAAAGAAGAAGAAGAAGAAGAAGACAAAGAAGAAGAAGAAGAAGAAAACGAAGAAGAAGACGAAGAAGAAGAAGAAGAAGAAGAAGAAGAGTGAAGTACCCCCCACTATATAATAATAACTGCCACCACATATCAAAGACGACCATCAAGGTGCTATCTCTTATCACAGGCCACGTAGGAGATATCTCTCAACTGAGGGTATTCTCTCACTTACTTTCTCTCTCTCTCTCTACATACCTATCTCCCTCTCTCTTATTTATGTTTTTTTTCTCTCTCTCTCTCTCTCTCTCTCTCTCTCTCTCTCTCTCTCTCTCTCTGTTGCCTGTCTGTTTTTCTCTCTATCTTATATCTGTCTCTCTCTAACTTATGTCTGTCTGTCTGTCTGTCTCTCTCTCTCTCTCTTATGTCTCTCTCTCTCTCTCTCACTCTCTCTCTCTCTTATGTCTGTCTGTCTGTCTGTGCCGCACTAGCCCTACCTCATCCTCACGTGTACACAGACAGTACACGTATACAAACAATGTACACAGAGAGAGAGAGAGAGAGAGAGAGAGAGAGAGAGAGAGAGAGAGAGGCCACTGACCCTTAGATAATTAACTATTCTTTATATTTTTTTTCTCATATTTTTACTCCTGTTGTATATGGGCGTTCTGAGTGCCTGTCTGTGTACCCGTTACTCTGTCTACTTTTCTGTCTGTGTGCCTGTCTATCTAGCTGTCTATCTATGTGCCTGCTTGTCTGTGCGCCTGTTTGTCAGTAGGTATGTACAGTATGTATGTATGTAAGTATGTATGTATGTCTGCTTGTCCAGTCCAAGACGCAATACTGCCCTACTTATTACCAATGGCAACGTACCAAGGTCCGTAATTAGGTAAATCCGTCCGTAATTTTGCTCATCTGACCGTAATTCCATCCAACCGTATGTAATCCCTTCCAACCGTCCGTAATCCCATCTGTCCGTCCTTAATCCCACCCAAACTTTTGTAATTTCATGCATCCTTCCTCAATACCGTCCGTAATTCCAACCATTCGTTCGTAATTCCATTCAACTACTCGTAATTATATCCACCTGTCCGTAATCCCATCCACCCGTCCTTAATACCGTCCGTAATTCCATCCATTCGTCCGTGAACCCATCCATTTTGTCCGCAATACCGTCCGTAATTCTATCCATTCGTCAGTAACCCTATCCCTCTGTCCGTAATCCCACCCATATGTCCTTAATACCGTCCGTAATTCCATCCATCCGTCCGTAATCCCACCCATATGTCCTTAATACCGTCCGTAATTCCATCCATCCGTCCGTAATCCCACCCATATGTCCTTAATACCGTCCGTAATTCTATCCATTCGTCAGTAACCCTATCCCTCTGTCCGTAATCCCACCCATATGTCCTTAATACCGTCCGTAATTCCATCCATCCGTCCGTAATTGAATTTGAAGACAATTTTTACACATTTTGGTCGTGTCGATCAGAAGAAGAGGATGTCGATGTTATGGGAGGGTGTTAAGTGTTGTGTTTTGGTCTTCCGTAATGCTTTTGTTTTGTGTGTGTGTGTGTGTGTGTGTGTGTGTGTGTGTGTGTGTGTGTGTGTGTGTTTTGCTGTTTCTTTTTTTTACACCTGCTGTTTTTTGTGCATTGCTGTTATGGAGAGAGAGAGAGAGAGAGAGAGAGAGAGAGAGAGAGAGTAATTCTGATTGCTGTTCGTGTGGCTGCTTCTCTATACAGCATAAACAGCCGCTGGTGATGCTGTTATGACCTAGGTGTCTAATGCAACCACCTCAATCGTTATCACTGGCCATATCGATATCACAATTGTTATGACTATCGCTGTAATTGTTGCTCTGCGGTAATACCTGCTGCTGTTATTGCTGCTGCATCTGTCCATCCCGTCAACGTGTGCTGTTCCGCTGTTTTTTTTTATTTCTTTTTTCTTTGTTGTGTTGTTCTCATGTATACTGCAGGTCATGACGTATACTGCAGGTCATGGCGTATAATGCAGGTCATGACGTATACTGCAGGTCATGGCGTATACTGCAGGTCATGGCGTATACTGCAGGTCATGACGTATACTGCAGGTCATGACGTATACTGCAGGTCATGACGTATACTGCAGGTCATGGCGTATACTGCAGGTCATGGCGTGTACTGCAGGTCATGACGTATACTGCAGGTCATGACGTATACTGCAGGTCATGACGTATACTGCAGGTCATGGCGTATACTGCAGGTCATGACGTATACTGCAGGTCATGGCGTATACTGCAGGTCATGAGTATATTACAGAGCATAAAATATATTCCCAAGTATATTATAAATTATTAGTGTATATTCCGAGGTATAATTCATGCCCTGAGATATACTAACAAATCCCTTGACTTACTTAATAGCATATCTCATATTCTTAAGTAAATGCCATGGTATACTGCATAACATTAATATATTCCTAAGTATACTGTATATCACTCAGTATATTCTGACGTGTGTTGTAGGTCCAGAAGTATATTGCTACTGTTACCTGGCCGTTGATGCTGCTGTTACCTGGCCGTTGATGCTGCTGTTACCTGGCCGTTGATGCTGCTGTTACCTGGCCGTTGATGCTGCTGTTACCTGGCCGTTGATGCCGATGTTACCTGACCGCTGATGCTGCTGCTGTTATCTAGCCGTTGATGCTGCTGTTATCTAGCCGTTGATGCTGCTGTTATCTGGCCGTTGATGCTGCTGTTATCTGACCGTTGATACTGCTGTTATCTGACCGCTTTTGCTGCTGTTATCTGACCGCTTTTGCTGCTGTTATCTAGCCTTTATTGCTGCTGTTATCTGACCGCTTTTGCTGCTGTTGTCTGGCTGCTGCTGCTGTTCCCTCTCCCTCGTGGTGCTGTGGATATTGATTTAAATACTACATCTTCCGCTGCTACTGCCTGCTGTTGCTGTTGCCTGCTGTTTGTTCCTGTTGCTTGCCGTTGATGTTGTCTGTTGCTGTTGCCTGCTGTTTGTTCCTGTTGCTTGCCGTTGATGTCTGTTGCTGTTGCCTACTGTTGCCTTCTGTTGCTGTTGCCTACTGTTGCCTTCTGTTGCTGCTGTCTGTTGTTGATGTTGACTCTTGTTGCTGTTGATGACACTGATGAATTGGCTTCTGTTTTTCCCGTTACTCGCAACAGGTAAACAGTTATGTGATTTCCCCTGTTGATATTCTGTTGTTAATATTAATCTCTCTTTTCTATTGACCCCTAATCACCCCTTTTCACCCTTTCCAAGTCTTTCTACTCTTTGTCAGCCCCTTTTCAAATTCTTTTCACCCGATTAAAAAATTTCTCCCCTTTTAACCCTTTCTTACCCCTTTCAACTTTGTGTCTCCCTTTTCAATACTTTCTTATCCATTTTTAACCCTGTTCTCCCTATATCTCTTTTTCAACCATTTAACAACCCCTTTAACCCTTTCTTACCCCATTGTACTCGCCAGCTACTTTTTTAGCCCTTTTTTTTACAAATTCTCAACCCTTTCTTATCCTTTTAAAATTTAAGTACCCTTTTTTTTACAATCCATATCCCTTTTTTTTTTTTACCCATTTCACCCTTTTCTTACTTCTTTCCACCCCTTTTCAACCATATTTCACCCTTTTTTACCTCCTTCCACCCTTTTCAACCCTCCCTCACCCTCCTTGATGCACGCTAGGGAGACAATAGCTCACACCCCATACACACGAGCTAATAAAATCAATAACTCCTATCAACAACTCTTCTCCCTTAATTTCTCCCTGGCCCTTTTCCTCCCTATTTCTAAATGTTAATTCTCCCTTTTTTTGTTCCTACACCTGGACTCTAATCCCTCCCTTTCAATTTGTTTTACGCCCTTTTTTCGTCCTTGAGTTTCATACAGTCTTATGTTTCAGCCTGTTGTTGCCCATTAGATTCGTACAAGTCCGTTTCTCACCATTTTTTTTACCCCTTAGATTCGCCCAGACTCGTTTTTCGCCCATTTTTTAACCCTTAGATTGGTCCAGATCCTTAATTCCACCCTTTTTCGCCCTTTTCCTGCTGCCTAGACTGGTGCAGGGAGCCATTGGACGGTCCATACCAGTCGACTAATCAATATTTTCCTTCCGTGTTCAAGTAAAAGTCATGTCCAAGAGGTGCGATAGTTGCCTTGGTAACGGGGACGCCAGCCGCCCTCCCTCCCTCCCTCCCTTCTCCTTCCCTCACCCTACCTACCTCCCTCCCTCCATCTCGCTCCCTCAATCACTCACCCTGCTGCACCCTCCCTCCCTCCCACCCACCCTCCCTTCTACCCTCCTTCACCCTACCTGCCTGCGTCTCTCACCCTACCTGCCTGCGTCTCTCACCCTACCTGTCTGCTTCTCTCACCATGATTACCTGTCTGTCTCACTCCCACACCCTGACACACCCACCCTCATCTCCCTCACTCTCCCTGACTTGCCTCCCTCACTCCCCCTCAATCACTCTTCCTACTTTATTCTCCTTCACATTCTCCCTCCCTCATCTTTCCTCACCCTGCCTCACTTTACCCCTCACTCTCCCTTACTCTGCCCTGCCTTGTTTAATTCTTCCTGATGATGTTCGTTGCTATGGTTATACTAAGACCTCGTTATACTAAGACCTCGTTATACTAAGACCTCGTTATACTAAGACCTCGTTATACTCAAGCCTCGTTATACTAAGACCTCGTTATACTCAAGCCTCGTTATACTCAAGCCTCGTTATACTCAAGCCTCGTTATACTCAAGCTTCGTTATACTCAAGCTTCGTTATACTCAAGCCTCGTTATACTAAGACCTCGTTATACTCAAGCCTCGTTATACTAAGACCTCGTTATACTCAAGCCTCGTTATACTCAAGCCTCGTTATACTAAGACCTCGTTATTCTCAAGCTTCGTTATACTCAAGCCTCGTTATACTAAGACCTCGTTATACTCAACCCTCGTTATACTAAGACCTCGTTATACTCAACCCTCGTTATACTCAACCCTCGTTATACTCAACCCTCGTTATACTCTTGTTATATCCCACTCGTCATGGTTCTGAATACTGCCATTATTATACTCAGTTATACTTCCGTTATACCTAGCGGGTTATACTGTAGACACACACACACACACACACACACACACATCAGCTAGAAAAATGGAAAGAGTGTGTGTGTGTGTGTGTGTGTGTGTGTGTGTGTGTGTGTGTGTGTGTGATACAGTGACCAGGAGAGCATCTTAACATCAATCAATTTATTTAGTAATAATTTTTTGGGGGGTAATTGACAGCAGCTAGTTTATTGTGCACCCTAAACTCATCCTGTGAACGTTAGCAATATCCTATAGTATCTAGCACGTGTGAGCAGGTGTGTAGAGGCTCGCCACACCTGAGAACAACACTCAGGACGGACATGGCGATTGTACAGGTATAATTCGTGGAGAGATCATGTATGGACGAAGCCGGGAAGAGGAGACTTAGGTTAGGGTAGGTTAGGTTAGATTGACATGCTTCTGACATACTCCTAATGGTATACTGAGTTTACGTTATCACCACCATCACTCACCACCACTTACCACCCACCACCACCACCCACCACCACCACCACTCACCACCACCACCCACCACCACCACCACTCACCACCACTCACCACCACCACTCACCACCACCACCACCACTACCACCACCGCCACCACTCACCATCACCACTCACCACCACCACCACTACCACCACCGCCACCACTCACCACCACCACCCACCACCACCCCCACCACTCACCACCACCACTCGTTAGTTACACGGACGCCACTGGTATAAGCACGTTCGGCCTCCCCACTATATCACTCTGGCCACGCGACTCTCCGCTAATTTGTTTACTCCCACCAGTTAATTTGGCTCTGGCTGGCCACCCCGACGACCTGGCCCAACGACCTGGCCCAACGACCTGGCCCTATCTAAGACACAACTGTGATCAGGGAGTATAATGACCCAACCCACGTCTGGTTATTGTGTACCTGCAGATAACACAAATTGCTAAAGATAGTTATAGATAATAAAGATAGTTGTAGATAGTTGTAGATATTGCAGATAGTTGTAGATATTATAGATAGTTTTAGATAATGCAGATAGTTATAAATAATGTTGACAGTTATGGATGCCTAAAGAAACTATAGACGCCTATAAAGAAGTGTAAATCCCTGTCGACGCTGTAGATACCTGTATAACACCTGTAGGCAATAGGTCAACCTCATTATAGGTCAGGGGGACGTTGTACTCACCAGGGCACAGCGACTACTACCGTTCACACCTGGCGAGAGTAATTATAACATATTGTCCCATAATGATAGTTCTCCTTCGTTATAATGCGAGGATAATGATCATTGGCCGTGGACTCAGGTACAGGAAGAATGGTGGGGAGGTCGTGGTGTCTTGGGGGTCGTCGTGTCGTGGTGGTCATTGTGTCATGGGGGTCGTTGTGTCGTGGTGGTCGTGGTGTCGTGGTGCTGATCGTCGTGTCGTGGTGGTCATTGTGTCATGGGGGTCGTCGTGTCGTGGTGGTCGTCGTGTCGTGGTGGTCGTCATGTTATAGAGTCAGTCGATTAAGTGGACACATCTAATTATGGTAGAGTCTCAATGCATCATCGACTCCATGGTGAATATAACCTGTGTATTGTAATTTAACTGAGTCACTTAGATTCATTTTAATATATCTTTATTTAGGAGGAAAAAATATATCAACTTTGGGAAACTTTGAGAATCTGGGATCTGGTTTAGCATATTCTAGAGATATATCTCCTGTCCTAACTGCTGTGTGCTATACTAATATGTTGAATATATCGTCCAGTATATGCTGCGTATTTTGCCGTCTCGGTTGGGATCACGCCATAAAAATTCACTGGCTGGAGTAATCACTTAACTGAAGGGGTAGTTGTTGGTGGTGGTGGTAAGGGGGTGATGGTGGTGAGGGAGTGGTGAAGGGGTGGTGGTGGTGGTGGTGGTGGTGGTGAGATGAGGTTTGTGGTGATGGTAGTGAGGGAGGAAGTAGTGGTGGTGGTGACGAGGGGGGGGATGGTGGTAGTGGTGAGGGGAGGAAGTAGTGGTGGTGGTGACGAGGGGGGGATAGTAGTAGTGGTGAGGGGAGGAAGTAGTGGTGGTGGTGACGAGGGGGGATAGTGGTAGTGGTGAGGGGAGGAAGTAGTGGTGGTGGTGACGAGGGGGGGATAGTGGTAGTGGTGAGGGGAGGAATTAGTGGTGGTAGTGACGAGGGGGGGGATAGTGGTAGTGGTGAGGGGAGGAAGTAGTGGTGGTGGTGACGAGGGGGGGATAGTGGTAGTGGTGAGGGGAGGAAGTAGCGGTGGTGGTGACGAGGGGGGGGATAGTGGTAGTGGTGAGGGGAGGAAGTAGTGGTGGTGGTGACGAGGGGGGGATAGTGGTAGTGGTGAGGGGGTAAGTTATTTATTTACTTAGGTCAACCTCTATGATAAATAATATGAGGGTCAAGGAAACTCAATTGTCAAGAGATTCAACAAGAGAGACTTCCACTCACTCCTCGTCAGTGAGGGTAAGA
>CAUDMG010003130.1:177500-180000 GCA_958450375.1 Homarus gammarus
TTAAGCGTGAGGCTAATTGGTCAACGGCGAGAGATCGTTTTGTATGAGCGACGTTGATTGGTTAAAGGAAGTGGCAATACGAACGCTAGAGCTGATCTGAAAGAGCGGCTTTGATTGGTTGATGGAGTTATCTCGCCCAGCAATATAAGTTTTCTAATTGGCTGTCCTATCATGGTGGTGAGGGACCCTATCTCCAGTTATAACAGGTTGATAAAGACGTGAATTGTTTTATTATTAAGTTAGGTTGGTTAGGTTAGGTTAGGTTAGGTTAGGTTAGTTAGGTTAGTTAGGTTAGGTTAGGTTAGGTTAGGTTAGGTTTTGTCAGATAATTTGTCTATCGTTATTTTTCATCTATATATAAATCTATAGAACTGTCAGTAATCTTTTTATACATTTATAATTTTTGACATATATACAGGAATTACAGGTGTGTATGATCGACAGGTGTGTGTGATCGAAAGGTGTGCGATTACCAGGTGTATGATCGACAGGTGTATATCGACAGGTGTGTGATCAACAGGTGTATGATCGACAAGTGAGATTGACAGGTGTGTGATTACCAGGTGTATGATCGACAGGTGTGTGTGATCTACAGGTCTGTCATTAACAGGTGTATGGTAGACAGGTGCATATCGACAGGTGTGTGATCTGTGGCCATAGGAACACCGCTCCCTGTCCTAATTATCCTCTTCCAACTCTTCTCCCTCTTCCATGTCTTTTCCTTTCCCCTGGGTGTCCTATTCCATCCCCTCTCCCCTTCTGTCTATCCCCTGCCCCTGGTTAGGTGTCATCCACTAGCCACTAGCCACGGACATAATGGACGTTCTCAGTTTCCTGTTGTAGCCCTGTGGCAACCTACTCTCTCTCTCTCTCTCTCTCTCTCTCTCTCTCTCTCTCTCTCTCTCTCTCTCTCTCCTACTCCTCATTCTCTCTCCTCCCACTCTTCTCATCTTTCCTTCCCCCTTTTATCAATTCTTTTCATATTCCTTCCCCTTCTCTCCTGATTCCTCTCCCTTCCGCCCTTCCTCTACCTCGTCTCGCCTCCTTATTCGTTCTTTTCCCCTCTTTCATCTTCCTTCTTTCAATTTCTTTCTCCTCCATCTTTATCAGTCTTCTTCCTCCCCCTCTCTTCCATCTCATCCCTTCGTCAGTCTTCGTTTCTCCTTCTTCTTTCCATTGTATTCCTATCCCTCCATTTCCCGTTTCTTCCTCTCCTCCTTCCCTCCTATCTTCTCTCTCCCTCTTATTCTACTGCATTATCTCCCTTTCTCCTCTTTCTCTTCTCTTTCCACCATTCCCTTGTTTCCCCTTCTCCTCTTTCCTCTCCGCCTTCTCCTTCCCCATTCCTTCTTCTCTTTCCTTCTCTTTTTTGTCTGCTCTTCCTCTTCCTCCTCCTTCCTCACTCTCTACCTATCAGTGATCAGCCTCTCACTTCTCCTGATCATTCTGTCACTACAATTAAGATCAACCATTGAAATACTGCTGATCAGGTCGTACTTATGATCAAACCTTACTTATGACCAAGTCGTACCTTAGATCAGGTCGTTTCTTTGATCAAGTCGTACATATGATCAAGTCGTACCTATGACCAAGACGTACCTATGACCAAGTCGTACCTATGATCAAGTCGTATCTTTGATCAAGTCTTACGTGTGTGATGAGGTCGTACAATGAATGCCTGGTACCTTTGGTCGTGCCGTTCACTCACACTCAACCTTTGATAAGTCTGGACCATTGATTGAATTCCACCTTTGACAAGTCGTACCTTTGAGCAGATGACACATTTTATCAGGTCGTATCAACGGGTGACCCTCCACGTCTAGTTCCTATTTTCCTCTAACTATTAACGACTATTTATACTATTCCATGGCAAATAGTTTTATCTCAATTTAAAACCCAATGACTCGACTTAAAGTATAACCATTTAATTTATTTTTGTTTCTCCTCTAAACAACTTCAAGTGGTTTTTGGTGTTGATTTTTAATTATAAATTTTTATATTTTATTTAGTCACAAATGACCTTTCGTATTCTAGAATGACCTCTAATTGACCCCTAAATTGTCTATCCTATTTGTATTGTGACCTTAGTTGACCTTAATTTAACTTACTCTAGATCTTTTTTTTCCCCTTCTGTGTGACCTCCCTCCCTCCCTCTCCCCTACTTTCCACTTCAGCTAACCTCATTTGCCTCATCACCTAACCTAACCTCGTTTGACCTCCCGAGAGTGATGCTTTAGTTTTATCAGTAATCTCTTCCAGTCCCGCACGTGACCTCACTTGACCCCCCACCCTCTAAACCTCCAGGTGGTGACGCCCTTGAGGAACTCCCGTTATCGATGGTTCAAGTTAAATATGGAACGTATTTTCCGTAGAGTTTCTATGTATGGGCGGTAGTGTATGGTGGTGTATAGGGACCATACATACAGAGGTGTGAACCATACGCCACCAGCCTCGGTAGTCCTCTCTTCTACACCTTAAAGTTTACGTTTTCTTTGTCTGG
>CAUDMG010003130.1:185000-225000 GCA_958450375.1 Homarus gammarus
TGTCAGTGGGATGTGTTAGTGGGGTGTGTCAGTGGGGTGTGTTAGGAAGGATGTGTTTGGAAGGATGTGTCAGGGGGGATGTGTTTGGAGGGTGTGTTAGGAAGGATGCGTTAGGAGGGTGTGTTAGGAAGGATGTGTTAGGAAGGTGTGTTAGGAAGGATGTGTTTGGAGGGTGTTTGAGGAAGAATGCGTTTGGAGGGTGTGTTAGTGGGGATGTGTCAGGAGGTATATACTCGTACACCAGAAAAATGAATAATAAAGTTGATTCTGCTCCAGAGATATGCTGCCGACATACATACATACATACATACATACTTGCATACGCACTTCCTACATACTGCACATACATATTTACAATGTAAATATGTCATACATAGATAGCTACATACATACATACATACATACATACTTATTTCCGTAGACAATAAGCTTAAGTAGGTGTACAGGTGTGTGTGAGCCCAGATGAAGGTGTGAGCTCAGGTGGATGGGCAGGTGTTAAACTCACGAAGGGCTGAAGGCATAACCTAACCTCTGCCACTAATATTATTCCACAAAGGGATACAATTATAATGATGATGATGATGATGATGATGATGATGATGATGATAAAGATGATCATAATAACATCGACAACAATAGAAACAAAAACAACAACAAAAACACCATCAACAACAATAGTAAATCAATATACACAAAAAATAAAAAAGCTCACTCTAACACGAACAAAAATAAACACAACGCAACACAATGGTATTTAGTAAACAAACGTAGAGGCCTGCATCATACACCTCACCACTTATCTCCTGTGTAATGAGCTGCACACCCCTAGCACACACCCCTAGCACACCCCGGAACCCCCCCCCCCCTACCCCTCCACCCCAGCGCACAGGTGTAGGAAAGTTAATGAAGGTAAAACCGCACGAGAAGTTCAGGTGACAAAGGTTATGTGTAATCTGTGTTGTAGGGGCAGGTGAGGTGTGTTGGATGACAAGGGGGAGGTGAGGGGTAGGTAAGAGGGGTTGATGAGAGGGAGGTGAGGTGTAGGATGACGAGGGGGAGGTGAGAGAGGGGGGTGAGGGGAGGTGAGAAGGGGTGATGAGGGGCAGGTGAGGTGTAGGATAACGGGGAGGAGGTGAGAGAGGGAGGTGGGGGGTAGGTAAGAGGGGTTGATGAGAGGGAGGTGAGGTGTAGGATGACGAGGGGGAGGTGAGAGAGGGGGGTGAGGGGAGGTGAGAAGGGTGATGAGGGGCAGGTGAGGTGTAGGATAACGGGGAGGAGGTGAGAGAGGGAGGTGGGGGGTAGGTAAGAGGGGTTGATGAGAGGGAGGTGAGGTGTAGGATGACGAGGGGGAGGTGAGAGAAGGATGAGGGGAGGTGAGAAGGGGAGGTGAGAAGGGGTGATGAGGGGCAGGTGAGGTGTAGGATAACGAAGGGGAGGTGAGAGAGGGGGGTGAGAGGTAGGTAAGAGGGGTTGATGAGAGGGAGGTGGGGTGTAGGATAACGAGGGGGAGGTGAGAGAAGGATGAGGGGAGGTGAGAAGGGGTGATGAGGGGCAGGTGAGGTGTGGGATAACGGGGGGAGGTGAGAAGTGTGAGGGGAGGTGAAAAGGGGTGATGAAGGGAAGGTGAGAAGGGTTGATGAGAGGGAGACGACGGGGTAGAGGCAGTAGTGAGTCAATAGTGAGTCAGTAGAGGCATTGAATCGGGAGAGGTAGAAGGTATTCAACAGAATCAGTAGAGTCAACAGGACGAGTTAGAGGCATCAGCAATGAATCAGTAACAGACAGTCATTAGGGTCAGCAGATGGTCAGTAAAGTCAGCAGGTGGTCAGTAAAGTCAGCAGGTGGTCAGTAGAGTCAGCAGATGGTCAGTAAAGTCAGCAGGTGGTCAGTAGAGTCAGCAGGTGGTCAGCAAAGTCAGCAGATGGTCAGTAGAGTCAGCAGGGAGTGGTGGGGGAGGCAGCTATAACATCAGCAGCACCACGCCAGGCTGTGCAGGTAAAGTTGTTAATGAGTTTAGGTTGGCGCACCGTTGCTAGCGGGCGTGCGGTCGACGATTAAACTAGCAGGGCGTGTGTGGGGCAAGTTTTTGACGAGCGGGAATGCACGTGTACCCGCGACAACGAGGCGTGTGTACCCTCAGCTACGAGGCGTGTGTACCCGCAGCTAGGAGGAGTGTGTACCCGCGACGAGGCGTGTGTACCCTCAGCTACGAGGAGTGTGTACCCGCAGCTAGGAGGAGTGTGTACCCGCAGCTAGGAGGAGTGTGTACCCGCAGCTAGGAGGAGTGTGTACCCGCAGCTAGGAGGAGGAGTGTGTACCCGCAGCTAGGAGGAGTGTGTACCCGCGACGAGGCGTGTGTACCCTCAGCTACGAGGAGTGTGTACCCGCAGCTAGGAGGAGTGTGTACCCGCAGCTAGGAGGAGTGTGTACCCGCAGCTAGGAGGAGTGTGTACCCGCAGCTAGGAGGAGTGTGTACCCGCAGCTAGGAGGAGTGTGTACCCGCAGCTAGGAGGAGTGTGTACCCGCAGCTAGGAGGAGTGTGTACCCGCAGCTAGGAGGAGGAGTGTGTACCCACAGCTAGGAGGAGTGTGTACCCGCAGCTAGGAGGAGGAGTGTGTACCCGCAGCTAGGAGGAGTGTGTACCCGCAGCTAGGAGGAGTGTGTACCCGCAGCTAGGAGTGTGGCTGTGGTGCGTGTTGCCGTGTCAACCACTGGACGCCTAGCGACCACCCCCCCCCCCCCATCTACACCCCACGTCTGCACGACACACGTAGAGCGAGTCTCTCTCTCTCTCTCTCTCTCTCTCTCTCTTACTAATTAACTTATTAATCGAATATAATTACATAATGATTCACCTCCTTAATGAGTCGTACACCTTCCTATAATACCACAGTGTGTGACCCACCTTTAATATTTCCAATTTGTTCTACTTTACTGGTGTTTCCTCTTACCCGAGTGTCAACCAAACCTTTCTTTAACTTATCATCACTAGTAAATAAAAATGTTCCTGGATTATTATCATTATTAGTATTATCAATGGCAAGTTAACACTAATTTTTATTATTTTTACTCATAGCTAAACATCTGTGAAAATTATTATTATTAACTAAAGTTTTATAGATTATCATTACTATTATCAAGACATTCATTACTACTATCAGTACTATTATCAAGACATTCATTACTACTATCAGTACTATTATCAAGACATTCATTACTACTATCAGTACTATCTCTTGTCAAGACGTTTGGTCAAGATCCTGAACACCTGCATGGCTTACGGACTGGCTACACTACACTACACTATACAACACTATACTACACTACACTGCACTCTACAACACTACGCTACACTACACTATACAACACTACACTACACTGCACTATACAACACTACACTATACAACACTACACTACACTATACAACACTATACAACACTACACTACACTACACTGCACTATACAACACTACACTATACAACACTACACTACACTGCACTATACAACACAACACTATACAACACTACACTACACTACACTATACAACACTATACAACACTATCCAGACAGTTGGGAGGGAGTGAAGGTGCAATGACTCACTCCAAAGGTATAACAACAAGAGGAGGTAGTTAAGAGTTAATAACTACTCTACATACTGAACTATCTGTCATACTCGTCACTTTCCAACATGTACAGTACGAGTCATTACCACATAATCACTCACTCAAGGCAGTTAACACCCTCAAACAACAAATAAATACGTCTTGTTGATGAAGGGATTACTGTAGGATCATGTTGCTAGTGGCGCTCCTCCTCACATGGATCACTGAGGGCACCAGTAAGCTAAATTGCGTCTAATAATCTTGATCTGTCAAACACAACCGTAAACACTGTCATCAGGAAACAACTAAAGGACTAGTCTGAAGTAAGGAGACCAGTGCAAACAGTCATCAGGTAATACACTGTTTACCACAATGGGGTGTAAACAGACATATGGAACAAGTAACAAGATCAGTAGACCATAATGTTGCAACCGCTAGATTAAGGTTACGGTGTGTAGGTACTGTATGACCTCCAAGCACATGTAAACAACACAGAATGTAAAGTGTGGCCAGACTTATGGCCACACACTCACACAGTACGTCTTAGGCAGGTCCCAGCTTACTGTGCGTACTGTAGCGTAACAATTTAAAGATTATGTTAAGATTACTGATAGATTAAGATTATAGGAACATTTTACACCACATAAACTCAGCCATTGTGTAAGATTACTGACATGGATTTTATGTACTGAAAATACTGTGTAATAGTTAACACCACAACAACCTGACCACTGGGGCCTGATGAAGACCTTTTGTGACCTCTGCTGTAATACTTGTGTGACACCGGTCCTAGGATGAGTATGAGGTGCACAATAAACTAGTCACCGACCAAGGTAAAACTGTGATGGTGTCTGGTGGTGGTATATGGTGGTATGTGGTGAATGTGGTGTATGGTTGTGTCTGGTGGTGGTGGTGGTGGTGATGTGTTGTGATGTGTGGCGCGTTGTGATGTGTAGCGTGTTGTGGTGCTGGTGTGCTGTGGTGGGGTAGTGGTAGTGGGGAGAGACAGTAGTGGTAGGGTGTAGTAGTGTTGGCGGAGGTAGTGGTTGTCGTACCATCAGCAGTGAGGTAGTAGTAGTAGAGGAAGGAGGAGGGGGTGCTAGTGAAGGTATTGGGGGAAGTGGTTGGGGGGGGGGGTAGCAGTAGTGGTGTGGGTAATGGCGGTGACGTGGGTAGTGGAGGAGGAGGTGGTGGCGGCGGGAGGGAGGGGGGGGTAGTGTTGGTTATAGTATTGGTGTGGTGGTGGGAGGAAGGAGCAGTGGTGTCAGTGGGTAGTGGTGGCAGGGGTAGTGGTGCAAGAGGAGGTGGTAGTAGCAATAAGGGTAGCAGAACCGGTGGTATTGGTAGCATGGGTAAGTGGCGGCGGCAGGATAGGAGGATAGTTTCGGCGGCAGGATAGAGGGGTAGTGGCGGCGGCAGGATAGGAGGATAGTGTCGACGCCAGGATAGGGGGTAGTGTCAGCTGCAGGATAGGAGGATAGTGTCAGAGGCAGGATAGGAGGATAGTGACAGCGGCAGGATAGTAGGATAGTGTCAGCGGCAGGATAGGAGGATAGTGTCAGCGGCAGGATAGGAGGATAGTGTCAGCGGCAGGATAGGAGGATAGTGTCAGCGGCAGGATAGCGGGGGTAGTGTCAGCGGCAGGATAGAGGGGTAATGGCAGCGGCAGGAAGGCAAGGTAGGTGATAGTGGCGCAGGAGGTGGTGGTCGCAGTTGAAGTGTTACAATATTGACGAGGACAGGTTAATTATGTATGGAGTCTCCACCTGGGCCAAGGTCGTCACATTATTGGCTCACCTGAATAAAAGTAGGCGGGGTCACACCTTTTCCTCTCTTGGTCGGTGTTTGTTTTATTTATTAATTTTTAAGTTGTTCATTTTTTATTTATTAATTTATTCATTTATATTTTATTACTTTTTTCTTTTATTTCATTACGATATTTTTTCTTATAAATTTATTGTTTTTCAAAATGTTTCTATACTTTTTTATCTATTTTTGCTTAGATGTCGTACGTTCGACCAGCTGTCTTCCATCTGGCTAAACTATTCATAGTGGCCAAGCCATCCATCTGGACTATCATCCAAATGGCCAACCATCCATCTGGCCAACCATCCAACTGACCAACCATCCACCTGACCAACCATCCATCTGGCCAACAACCTATCTGACCAACTTGCCTTTCCATTCGCCAGTCCAAGCAATCACCTGGACGCCAAACTATCCATCCTTCCAACCATCCTGGGGACCTGTGGCGGAATGATCAGCATACTCGCCTCGCAAGTAAGAGACTCCGGGTTCAAATAACTGACCTCATACGTACATCACTATGTCCTGAGAGTAATCACTGGTATGACGTCACCACTGTCTTATCCTCCCACCAACCTTATCCCCTCCCCGGAGTGTTCTGTACTCTGTGGCATTTCTTCTTCTGACATTTGGGATACACTACAGTGTCAGATCTACTCCGTAACACAGCTGCTTCTCTCCTGCGGCCTCTCTCACTGTAGTCGTCCTGCTAAACCATCTACGTTGTGTACACTTCTAAGCCAAGTTAGTTGGCCTCTCCTGACATATCTAATCATCATTGCATAGCACAGCAACGAGTACTTTCTAGGTCAGGAAAATAGTTCCAGCCGACAAATCACGTTCTGTGTCCGCCACTGCTCGTAACCATCACCAAACTGTCATCTCTCACAGTAAAATAACAGTCGTCTAAAGTCGTCTGGTCTGCGGATGATTGTAGTAAACCTATGGTCATTCAATCACCAAGAACCACGTTATTGTCCTCGACGTTAGGGAAGTCCTTGATAGGGTTAGTATTAGGAACAACTTGACAAGCTTCCTGTGTTGACGGTGCACCTCTGTTAGCCACCCTACCGTGTCTGGTGTTCCTCAAGGTAGTTATCTCACCGACTGGTTTCTATTCTTACTTAACATCTTCATTTAGTCCTCAGTGCTTTACCGATGTCTTTATGCTTTACTCCCTTACCAAGTCTCTAACAGTCTCTTTCTTCCCCCTCACTCGCCACAAACAACAACAACAACAACAAACACTCGCCCATTAAAAAAGTCGAACAAGAATTTCATCGTAACTCGGGGCTGTGAAAACCTGGCCACTGTCGGTCGGTCAGGTAAAGACATATTATACTCTCATTGCAGATCTGACTCAATACTTCCTGGCAGTCACCTCAACCATCCTCTGACCTCTGTTGGTAAGTGCGGGGGTGAGGGAGGAGGAGGGGAGGGGGGGCGGGGAGTGGGGAGCTGCAAAGGGGGAGGAACACGAGGAGGAGTAGGAGGTTGTGTTCCAAATTACCACCGTTTCGCGGAATGTTCACAAGAAGCTGAACTCTCTCTCCAGAACAAAGAAGTAATTCACCTTTTATCACCACCATCACCTCAAGCGATACAAAATTTTCACATATTTACATCTACAAATTAAACGCTTCTCTCACATCTCTGGCGAGGCTCCATCTTTTATCTCGTATTAGTGCCTACAGCAGCACCCGATCCAGCCCTAACAATCCTATTCATTAATATTCATTTAGAGATTCATTTAACCTTGGACTCTCGACTCTTTCTATTCTTACCTTCATCCTCTTACCTTCTGTCAATTCATCTGCCATCCACCTGGACAATCAGCCACTTGGATAACCTTCCACTACTCGACCATCCAACCGACCAATCATGCACTATCCGACCCTCTAGCCGACTGACCATCCAGTTGTCGACCCTCCAACCAAGTAACTATCCACTATCCGACCCAGTCACTACCCGACCCTCAAACCGACCAATCCTGTACTACCCGACCTTCCAACCAACCAACTATCCACCCCTCTAACATACCAATCCAGCACTATCCGACCCTCCAAACTAACCAATCCTGCACTACTCGATCCTCCAACCAACTAACTATCCACTACCCGACCCCTCTAACCGATCGACCAACCACACCGACCGACCCTAGTAGTGGGTAGTGGTCGGGCCTCAGGTATAATGACACCAGTAGCGTGTTACATGGTCCTATAATGATCTTGTTTTCATGGAGAAAATTATGTTTTCCTAAGGTCACGTAACTTGCTTTTTTACACACCATTATTTCTTTTCTGTTTACACTATTATTTCCCTTATTTTACGTTTATTATCCTCTGTCTCTTATTACCCGGTAGTTTGTTGTAGTTACGTAATTATATGTAAAGTTTATATTATACCGTGGAATTTATATATACACACACATATATACAGTACGTGCATATGCTGTTGAAAACGATGTGTTTGTTTATATATACATGTGTAAAGATGGTGATTTTTGGTTAGGTTAGGTTAGGTTAGTTTAAGTTGGATGAGGTTGAATTAGGATATGGTTAGGTTAGATTGGGTAGTAGGTTGGGTTAGGTTAGGTTAGGTTACTTTAAGTTGGATGAGGTTGAATTAGGATATGGTTAGGTTAGATTGGGTAGTAGGTTGGGTTAGGTTAAGCTATGTTAGAATTCGTGGTAGGGTTAGGTTAGGATTTTGTAATAGACAGGAAGAAGGAAAACGATGGCATGTTCACCTCCGTCTGCCCAATTCTGACACTTTTTGACCCCCGGACCAACACTGGTTAACCTACCTCACGCGAGACACACACACACACACACACACACGGACACACACAGAAAGAGAGATTAAATAGTGGTACAGAGAGAGAAACAGACAGACAAAGACAGAGAGAGAGACATTAAAGAGTATTATAAGAGAGAGAGATAGAGAGAGAGAGAGAGAGAGAGAGAGAGAGAGAGTAAAAAGTAGTAAAAAGAGACAATACAACTAAAGGTCGACTCATCAGCCATACATACAGGTGATCCTCCTCATCAACACACCCATAAATTATACGTCATACATACATACATACATATACATACATACATACATACATTCATACACAGTACATACATACATACATACATACATACATACATACATACACAGTACATACATACATACATACATACATACATACATACATACACCACTAAAACAGTCCTCGCTCCCTCCCAACCGTGATGTACACTACACCAGCGTTATACAAACACCTACACCCAAACTACAACACTCGGTCCGTGGGTACGTTTGTGTGTTAGTCCGTGCGTGTCAGTCGGTCCGTGCATCAGTCCGTCCGTGCATCATTCCGTCCGTGCATCTGTCCGTCAGTACGTCCTTAATTTATATAAACACGATAATTTAAATTGTAAGACAAAACCATAAATTGATCAAATAAACTGATAAATTTGTTTCTATATTTTGTTAATATTTAAGAATAGAATCGAGTATTGGTAACAGGGTGTATAATAACAACGAGAAATAAATAATAATAAAATAACTAGATAACTGTGATGAATTGGTAAATTAAATATCTAAGTAAATTTAACTTTCATGTAGCTAAAATTTTTATTCATTAGTTAACATCTGTCTGACACCAGTTATCATACACCTGTCTCACACCTATACTGTTATTGTACACACGCACACACACACACGTACAACCATAATATACATGTACTTATACTAACGATAAAGTATTATAAAATAAACTATGATATAAGTACGTTAAGTAGGGTATAGAGTTACTTATATCCAGACACAACTTACAAGCGGTTATTGGCACCATCATAAAAAAAAACTACTACACACTTTACTTATAAAATACCTGTAGATGTTTTAAGAGATCTGTAGGAATTGTAGTAATTTCCCCGGACACAGTAAGTACTGTAATAGTCTATGTTGTCCAGATACAACGAACAGCTTATGTTGTCCCAGATACGACGAACTTGAAGCTTTGACGTTAAATATAAACAGATTACCGAAGCGTTACGTATGACATCAGCTTAATCAGTCAGCATAATAATAACATACCTTCGTTACCTCATCTCTCTCTCTCTCTCTCTCTCTCTCTCTCTCTCTCTCTCTCTCACCTAACCCCCCCCCTCTCCCGTCCCAGGAAGGATGTAGACGAATGTGTACTGTCTAATTTCCCTCCCTGTCCTCGTTCATCCGTCCATCCGTCCGTCCGTTCTGAACAGTAAACACGATAACTCAACCAATAACCTGTGGGTGGATATTAAGTAAAGAATGTCTCAACAGCCATTATTTCCCGTCATTAATGTTGAGAATTATGGCTCCTTGACCCGTGGTGCGCATCATGGGGCGGGGAATTTGGCCACATACATGTCATAACCTTGTCTTCTTTAACATACAGTATACTATTTTAAAACAAAATTTATAGTCCTAAAATGACTAGTCAATTATTTATGAGTTAAATAACATAGAAGTGTTGGGTTTAATAAGAGTGTTTAGGGATGTGGAGCGTAGTTAGTGTTATAATTAGTCTGTTCAGGTCATTTAGCGAACATGGCTAGCAGCATGTGCTCAAGGTTAGCGCATGGGGATGACAAACCTCTCTCTCTCTCTCTCTCTCTCTCTCTCCGTTTATCTATACTCGTTCATCAGTCTCTCTTCCTCTCCTTCTGCTTGACTGTCTCTGCCTTTCTCTCTCTCCCACACCATCATTATGAGACAATTAACTTTGCTAACTGTGTTTTGTTCTTATTACAACAGACACAGCATCACTCAGTGCCGTATACCCTACACACAGTAATGAACACACTCACTACAGTACGTCTTAACAATAAATATGTCCAACATAAATGACGCGATTCCTACAAAAACTAATGAATTAAACACTACACTTTTATGTAGCTTATAAATAGCAAGAGTTACCAATTAAAAAAGGTAGAAATGTTCCGCCTCAGCCATTTTTTTCCATATTAATTACATTTTTTTATATTTTTTCTCTGAAAAAACGTGACGGAGAGGCAAGTGTTGTCATGGCAACCTGCACAGTTGTGTTATGCGCGTGCGCAGTGTGTCACGATAACGGGGAATATTCATTTCTTGGTCCAATATACTCGTACTTGTATTTTAACGTGCCGTGTTATTCCCCTCACGGCGAGCACCATATTCTAAAGTGCTATCAGATGGCAACGAAGCAATTGAAAGTAAAATTTAAATAGGTGGGGGGTTGAGAGGTGTAACTCCTCTTATCTGGTAACACTGGTCACGGCCAGCGCCATTTCACTTTTCAACTCCAGTCACCACTTTCCTCCTCGATGCTCACTTATTACTTAACACTTAATGAACAATAAGTAAATTCCCACATCATTCACTGTCGTCTCATGTGTGTGTGTGTGTGGGAGATGATATAAAGTCTGGATTAATTTTACAGTGAAGGTAGAGTGAGGGGCGACAGCGGACCACAGCAAAAGGCTGGGTTAGGTTCTGGATCCAATTTAGATGTGTTTTATGTACCGTTGATCTTATCTGGACAACGGCGCCACTACCGTACACCTGAACCATGGCTCTTTACCTTACTCATCGACGGCAATGTGACCAAACCCACCCACACACACCCATCCACCCATCCCACACCTATTCATCCACCCACACACCCCACCCCATATCTGTTCATCCACCCATCCCACACCCACATATACACACACACACCACACTCACGCCCCCCCCCCCACACACACTCATACCCATTTATCCACCCACACACCCCCATCCACCCATCCCACACCCATTCATCCACCCACACACCCCCACTTCCTACACCTCCCTTCTCCCTCAACCTCACCCTTCCCCCCCCTTCCCTCCACCTAACTCCTTCCTCTACACGTCTCTCCCCCACTCCTCCCACTACACCCCCTCCCTCTACCTACCCCCTCCCCCTTACCTCAGACACTATGTGAAGGATATCATTCTTAACCACACAATGAGGAATGTCTTTAGGTATAACTTACATGATAACTGTCCACAACACGACTCAAAATGGGATAAACAGAGTCATTTGTGTCCCTCAAGTGGCGAGTTTGTGGTAGTAAGACAGTCTGATCCACGTCTGTGTTGTCTTGAGCTGCTAAAGTGACCGCTCTCTTGTTAGCCTTGTTCACCGTGGATCATTTTTTTTTAATATTTATAGTATTTTTTTTTTTAGATATTGTAATTTAAATTGTAACTGTTTATAGCTAGGAAAAGGGACAGAAAATGAAGGCTAAGAATAATACTGAGAGGAGTGAGGTTTAAGTGAGAGCCGGGGACAGTGGTACACCGTGTTCCTCTACAGGTTCTGTGTACACGTACAGGAGTTGAATGACGTCTTGGGTACAGGTAGACTGGGAAGTGCTCGCTGACTGACCGGAGAGCCACGAGTTAACGGATACGAGACAATACGCCCTCACTGACCCTGTTTAGTGCCTCAAGTACTGCCTTAACAAGTACAAGAATCGAACCTCACTTCCTGGGCTGGGGGATGAGCTGACAGTTCATTGGAATACTAAACAAGAGTTAACATTCGGGTACGATTTCCTTAATTGGCACCGTACGCGAGAGCTTTGAGAAAACACACAAAAAATAACATCACAAAACACATACCGGCCTCTTATACTATTACGACCTAACATCATGATAGGTACCAGTCGTATACCCCAAGTGTGGTATCTGAGACCGAGCTTATTATCAATCTATTATTAATTTAGAAGAAATTTACTTATTTATTTATCATTGGTGGTTGGTATAATAAACTGTATCCTGTATCTGTTAATGAATTACAGTAAACAGGACATAGGAAACACATTACAGTAAACAGGATATAAAAAAAAAAAAGATTGAATATTTGATGTTTAATTTCATACCCGTCAGTAACTAAACTAGATTAACCACACGTAATCTATTGTCACCCAAGGTATATTCTACTGCCTTCTGTTCCCACACTGCCCCTAATGGCTTCTCAGGCCTAGAACAGATATACATTCTTACAGGAGCACTATAACTGTGTGGAGGGGGGGGGGGGGGGTACTTCAGGAGGCAATATATCTGCAGTATGAAAATATAAAACACAAAAATAAACGAAAAAATAAATCTTAAACTCTGAGGGATGTATGACGTCATAAGGTTAGCTAAATAATAATACCATGACATAATTAGTGGAGAATGAGTGAAAATAATTATATAACATTATCTACAACTGAAGGATAAGAGGACAGAGGAGTGATTGATACACACACACACACGCACACACACACACACACACACACCTCGCAAACCTACTGCACTTGTTGGTTTTGGACGCCATTAATTAGTCCTTAGAATTTTGTCTAACAATGTCGTCTAACAATGGTTTAATAATTTCTTGGTTGAACATGATAAATCTTCTTCTCCTCTAAGTTAAAACAGTTTCATGTTATCTAAATTTCACACAGAGCGAATCTTAACACCAGACCAAGACGATAACCACCAGGCACCCAGAAATATACTTAGTTATCTTAAAAAGCCTCTATATTATCTTTATCCCCCCCCCCCCTCCTGGAGCGATGATAACACCTAAAAACTTCCCTCACTTAGGAGTCGATGTGAATAGGTATACAGAATGGCGTCGAATTGCACCTAAGACTATACTGTTATTAGATCCCGTGTTAGTTTACCCTAGTGTGTGTGTGTGTGTGTGTGTGTGTGTGTGTGTGTGTGTGTGTGTGATAAATCTCAGTGGGAATTTCCTAACACTCCTTGGGTAATGGGGTAGTGAGGGCGGGGGTTAGTGAGGGCGGGGGTTAGTGAGGGGGGGAGGGGTAGTGGTGGTGGGGGGGAGGAATTGGACCAAGGTGGGTGAACTCAAACCAATAATTTCACACCCACTTACCCCTCCTCTCCCCCCCCCACGCTAGTTATTTCTTAGCTATAACAGTAAATTGTGGAGGAAAGGAGTTGTATTATGGCTTGTGAAGAAAAATAATATACGTGTGTGTGTGTGTGTGTGTGTGTGTGTGTGTGTGTGTGTGTGTGGACAGTAGCGTCAAATGATGATGGATTATTATTTCCCGGATCGGTTATCATACGGTATATAACCCTTCCACCCCACCCCACCCCACCCTAACCCACCCCACCCCACTCCATCCGACCCTACACCATGCCTCTATATAACACTGCAGATGCTCTCTCTCTCTCTCTCTCTCTCTCTCTCTCTCTCTCTCTCTCTCTCCATTCGTATACCTCTTCTTATATACGAATAAATTAACAATGGTAGTATGTATGTATGTATGTATGTATGTATGTATGTATGTATGTATGTACGTGCATCATCTGTCTCTCCTGTGAGGTCTTTGACACAATCATAATAATAAACCTGGCCACAAGACTCTACCTGTGCTGTGGTCATTAACGTACAGGTTTAACTGCTGTCACGCTTAACGAGTCTAATGCTGCAGTGGTTAGTTTACCCTCGTTCATCAGGCAAAAAAAAAAAATAAAAATAAACGGTAAACGGGACGGAAAACAACGGTAAACGGAACCAAGACTTCAAAGAAATCAACGGTAGACGAGAAGCAGACTTGGAAAATATTACTGTGAAGTGGATATACTGGGCAAGGTAAATAATATATTGTACATAGAAAGAAACACCATAGGCAGCAAGGTTAGGTTAGGTTAGGTTAGGTTAGGTTAGGTTAGGTTAGGTTAGGTTAGGAGGAATTGGCCCTGCATGGACAACCTTTACCCCACCTCCCCTCATACCTCACTACCCAACATTCCCTACTTCCTCATACCCTTCTAGTGAGGAGAGATAGTGAGCACATTACCTCACTGACTCCCAATTTTTACCTCAGAACAGCCATGGACAGACACACACAGAACAGCCATGGACAGACACACATTACACGTCAGACACAGTAGGGACGATTATCGGGGTGTTCCTACTGAGGCATCGTTAACCTAAACACTCACTCGTACATCAACTCCTCTCGTGCTTGCAGGCAGTGTGTCACCATAAACTAGTTAGCACCGTCTGGGTAAAACTAAACCCAATACAAATAAATTAATACTTGAGCAAGCTTAAAGAATAAAAGCCTTGGAATGTCAGAATGAAAAGGTGTACAAAAGAACACATTAGGATTAGTTAAAGGAAGATGGGCAGGTTAAGCCATATAACATTAGTGGAGAGGAATAGTCATATCACATCCATGTACACACTAAACTGGTGGTGAGAAGCATGAGCATAAGGTGTTGGTATTTCTGGTGGGTAGTAGGTGGGTAGTTGTGTATGACAGGGATATTAGGTAGTGTTAGAGAGATCTGTTAGTTAATTGTAGTTTATTAAAAGAAAAATAACTAGATGGCATTTTTTTTTTTTTTTTTTACGATTTAAAGCCGTGATGTTCAATGACAATAGTGGATGAGCTTAAATACAAAAGGAATAATGAAGAATATAAATAAACACAAAAAAGGGACATAAATAGGGTAGATAATAACACGAGTAACGTAAAAGCAGATAAAAAAATGAAGATGGATAGAGTATAAAGAAGAACTATACAATGGTAGGGAGAGAGAAACGTAAGAGAGGAGATCCAACCACCAATTCTGTAAACAAGTTGAGGCAGCTGTGAGCAAAATGAAAACCGACGAGGCTTCCAAAGGGGTTGATTAACTTCCACCAAAATGACCCCCAAAAAAATAAAAGGCCAAAAATGGACTTGAAATGTTTGACTACAATATGTCACTCTACCCTAAAATGAGAACAATAATATGTCAGTATAACCCACCTAAAAAAACAAAGGTTAGGTTAGGTTTAAGTTAGGATTAGCTTAAATTCGATTAAGTTAGGTTTAAGGTTAGACAAGTCCATCTCAACAAGACTTACAAGGAGAGACGATCAATAGTAATGGTAAAATAACATCAAAGGTTTAGTACAGAGATAAACATTTCCCTTCTCGGCGGTAGTGAGGAGGAGGAGAAGGTCCTTGTAAAAACTGGTCAAGATGTTAGTGGGGGGAAAAAGTGAAGACTATCACCTGGGAATTAATGATATAAATACACAGGTAATGGTTCAATTTAATAAATAGACTCGTGTGTGAAAATCCAGGTGGAAATTGTGGGGGGGGGTTTTTTGGGTGTATTTGGGATTTTCTATAAGTTGTGTTGGTAGAAATGAAGAAAAAACCATAGAAGAATAAGTCATATAAAAAGAGCATTGAAGAATTTTTTTAGAAGTTAGAATTGACATTAGTTTTAGCGGGAGGAAAGTGTCATTGAAATGGCCTGTATGGGAGGTGGAGCGATTCTCGAGCTGGTCATGAACGTGGACACTCTCAGTAGACATCTGCAGAAGGCACTAGGTGTGTGTGTGTGTGTGTGTGTGTGTGTGTGTGTGTGTGTGTGTGTGTGTGTGTGTGTGTGTGTTCGTGTGCGTGTGCGTGTGTGTGTGTGTGTGTGTGTGATGGGGGTGTGTGTGTGTGTGTGTGTGTGTGTGTGGAAATTCAACAATAGGTTCAGTCAAGTGAAATAACTCATATCAATTCCTTGACATGTCCAGTAAAGTATGAAATGCGGTTTACATAAGAAGTGATGTATGTGTCGACCTTCAGGAGGAGTATGAACGTGTGTGTCGACCTTCAGGAGGAGTATGAACGTGTGTGTCGACCTTCAGGAGGAGTATGAACGTGTGTGTCGACCTTCAGGAGGAGTATGAACGTGTGTGTCGACCTTCAGGAGGAGTATGAACGTGTGTGACGACCTTCAGGAGGAGTATGAACGTATGTAACGACCTTCAGGAGGAGTATGAACGTGTGTGACGACTTTCAGGAGGAGTATGAACGTATGTAACGACCTTCAGGAGGAGTATGAACGTATGTAACGACCTTCAGGAGGAGTATGAACGTGTGTGACGACTTTCAGGAGGAGTATGAACGTGTGTGACGACTTTCAGGAGGAGTATGAACGTGTGTAACGACCTTCAGGAGGAGTATGAACGTGTGTAACGACCTTCAGGAGGAGTATGAACGTGTGTGACGACCTTCAGGAGGAGTATGAACGTGTGTAACGACCTTCAGGAGGAGTATGAACGTATGTAACGACCTTCAGGAGGAGTATGAACGTATGTAACGACCTTCAGGAGGAGTATGAACGTGTGTAACGACCTTCAGGAGGAGTATGAACGTATGTAACGACCTTCAGGAGGAGTATGAACGTGTGTAACGACCTTCAGGAGGAGTATGAACGTGTGTAACGACCTTCAGGAGGAGTATGAACGTGTGTGACGACCTTCAGGAGGAGTATGAACGTGTGTAACGACCTTCAGGAGGAGTATGAACGTATGTAACGACCTTCAGGAGGAGTATGAACGTATGTAACGACCTTCAGGAGGAGTATGAACGTGTGTAACGACCTTCAGGAGGAGTATGAACGTATGTAACGACCTTCAGGAGGAGTATGAACGCGTGTAACGACCTTCAGGAGGAGTATGAACGTATGTAACGACCTTCAGGAGGAGTATGAACGTATGTAACGACCTTCAGGAGGAGTATGAACGCGTGTAACGACCTTCAGGAGGAGTATGAACGTATGTAACGACCTTCAGGAGGAGTATGAACGTATGTAACGACCTTCAGGAGGAGTATGAACGTGTGTAACGACCTTCAGGAGGAGTATGAACGTGTGTAACGACCTTCAGGAGGAGTATGAACGTGTGTAACGACCTTCAGGAGGAGTATGAACGTATGTAACGACCTTCAGGAGGAGTATGAACGTATGTAACGACCTTCAGGAGGAGTATGAACGTATGTAACGACCTTCAGGAGTAGTATGAACGTATGTAACGACCTTCAGGAGGAGTATGGTCGTGTGTAATGAAGCAATCAATAAGCGCAACAGACTAAGAGAGACGCCGCATGTTTAACGATGTATGAAATTAGTCAAATCACTTAACTAAGTTTACCGAGAACATTTTTACCCTCTTTGGTAGCCTTGATCCACCGCTCAACAGGCCCTCTTTGGTAGCCTTGATCCACCGCTCAACAGGCCCTCTTTGGTAGCCTTGATCCACCGCTCAACAGGCCCTCTTTGGTAGCCTTGATCCACCGCTCAACAGGACCTCTTTGGTAGCCTTGATCCACCGCTCAACAGGCCCTCTTTGGTAGCCTTGATCCACCGCTCAACAGGACCTCTTTGACTGTCCCTCACACACTCTTAACCCTCCAGAAATCAGGAAAGAGAAATATTCACCTGGCAAATATAAGAACAATATACCTGTACATCATTCTCCTGCATCAACCTGTTTGTTATAGATAAATATGACTAATCGTTTAATTTTATCCTTTAAGAAAACAGCTTCCCGTCACATAAACGACATTAATAAGCTGTATATAATGGGTGTCTCTATTAACACTCAATAAAAGTCAATAATCTATCTCAAGAACAGAGTAATCAGAGCATGACATCAAGCGGGGGTTTGACACTTTTTATAGTTACGTTGTTGTAAAATATATATTAAAACCTTTAGGAAATATTTAATCATCAATATTTATTCCCTCCGTCTTGGTTAGAGTTTGTCTTCTCGAAAACAGTTTATCAATATATTATTATTGACCTTCTTGGGGGGGGGGGGGGTATTAGTTCCTTTATACTTCGAATTTAATGTTATTTTACCGATACATTTAATATTTTCTCATCCTAACCTAACCTAACGTGAGTCTTCTTTGTGCTGAAGTAGACTATACCTGTTCCCCCACAAGCTCAACGGGTTTCGATTCCCTGACTGATGCGGAAGAGAACCATTCCGCCTTGTACACACACCAGGAAAATGAGGACACCGTCGAGTGTGTCTAATGGCGAAACAACCCTTAGGTGGACTAGCATCCTGCCATGGTGGTGGAGTACACAGCACTGTACACCATGGCAGCAAGAAACAACGTGTGTGTGTGTGTGTGTGTGTGTGTGTGTGTGTGTGTGTGTGTGTTAGGTTAGGTTAGGGTGTTTAATCATCATCAGGAAAATGACTTTGAGAAGAGACAACTTGACCTACGTAATGATGTTAATAGCTGTAGAGAGGAGAACAAGATGTCATGAGTACTGTATCTTCCTCGACTGAATATTTGGTTATATTCAGATCAGGTGACGTATGGAGGTTCACACACACACACACACACACACACACACACACACACACACACACAGATTACGTCATGTTTTGTTGGATTTACTTTAAGTCAATGGAAGTCATATTAAGTGAATGAAATTAGTAGGTTGTAGCAACTAACCACATCACAGACAACTAATGTTTTCTCTACACCTGACTGAGGGGATGATCCATGTAGCCCCTCACCTGTACACCAGACTGAGGGGATGATCCATGTAGCCCCTCACCTGTACACCTGACTGAGGGGATGATCCATGTAGCCCCTCACCTGTACACCAGACTGAGGGGATGATCCATGTAGCCCCTCACCTGTACACCAGACTGAGGGGATGATCCATGTAGCCCCTCACCTGTACACCAGACTGAGGGGATGATCCATGTAGCCCCTCACCTGTACACCAGACTGAGGGGATGATCCCTGTAGCCCCGTCACCTGTACACCAGACTGAGGGGATGATCCATGTAGCCCCTCACCTGTACACCAGACTGAGGGGATGATCCATGTAGCCCCTCACCTGTACACCTGACTGAGGGGATGATCCATGTAGCCCCTCACCTGTACACCAGACTGAGAGGATGATCCATGTAGCCCCTCACCTGTACACCTGACTGAGGGGATGATCCATGTAGCCCCTCACCTGTACACCTGACTGAGGGGGGGGGGTTGACCCGTGCACGTATAAATATTAATTTAAGAACACTACTTTAAGATCTACTCAAGTAGTACTAGTTTTTAATGTGTGTTTAATAAGTTTACTGTTAGTGTGACTGTGAGGTGAACAAGGTACTCACCATCATCACTACCAGGAACTAACACACCATTTAAATCAGCTCTTCCACACCAAGTTACTCTGGAGTCTTGTTAGAAGATGCTGTACTTGAAGACACTGTTTTAAGACTTTATGTGCGGCCTTGATGATCAGTTTACAGTACAGTCGGTGTTGTATAGATACCCACTTACTGAAAACAGTTTCATCTCTACTGCTCTATGATTCTCCTTGATCAACCTAAACCATGATTAAAATTGACCGGACTTATAATCTTGAAGTCATATCTTTTATACACTGACATTACGACTTTGAGAATGTTTTTTTTTTTTATTCCACAGTACAGCTTATGTGTTCGTTTATCAGTAATTTAATTATGAAGGAAATTTTGTCGTCTATTCGTCGATGAGGAGAGAAAGATTTCGAGGAACATTACCAACCAAAGTCGTGTTCACACCTGCAGCAGGAGTACCGTGCCTGTAGGTAACCTAATTGAGCCGGTCAGTACCCCAGGTGTTTTCCATGACTGATGTACAGGTGTGTCTGAATGTGAGTTATGGTCCTAAGTACGATGGTTTAACACCCTGAGTACGATGATTTGACCGCCTGAGTACGATGATTTGACCCCCCGAGTACGATGACTTGACTCCCTGATTACGATGACTTGACTCCCTGAGTTCGATGACTTGACACCCTGAGTGCGTCGATTTGGCCCACTGAGTACGATGAATTAACCCCCTGAGTACGATGACTTATTCTTCTCCAGTACTGATACCTTATTAGAGTACAGTTCCGTTTCTACTCGTATACTCAGATTACTATTTTATTCTCTCTCTCTCTCTCCTTCACATTCTTCTTTTATTCACCTCTTTCTCTACTACACTTCCCCTTTCCATCTTTTCTTCTACATTATCTTTAATAACATTTTTATCCACCCTCTTTATTCCTCCTTTTTTTCCTACTCTCCATTTACGTGACTTTATTCACCTTTCTCACTACACATAATTTATTCAACACTCTCTCTCTCTCTCTCTCTCTCTACTTTCTTCAGTCGTCTTTCTCACTATATCTCCTTTAATTATCCACCATTCTCTCTACACCCGTTTATCCAGTCTCTGTTCGTCCTGGTATAAAAATTCCTCTTCTCTCTACGTGTTGTCACCTGGTTTGTTTACCTCACCCTATTTTCTCACCCACCATTTATTTTTTTGTCCTGTTTCACATCTAAAAAATGTCATATCTGCTTTTTTCCACTCTCTATGGTTTGGATTTTGTGAATATATATACTGTATATGTGCGTGTGTGTGTGTGTGTGTGTGTGTGTGGAAGGGAGGCAGAGGAGGAAGTTAAGCCGGATATAACGTAACCATTCATTTGACACGTGGATCCAGGTTACAATGGTGGTGGTGGTGGTGGTGGCATCGATTGTTGTTGTTGTGGAGGTAATGGTTGTGGATGTTATGATATGATGGTGATGATTAATGATTCTCTCTCTCTCTCTCTCTCTCTCTCTCTCTCTCCGCCTGACTGAATCATTCTCTGTGGTGAAAGAAGAAAATTGGTTTATTTATAGGGTGTCAAAGGTTACCCTCCACTGACACCCCTTACCCTCCACCACCTACCCTCCACCACCTGCCCTCCACCTCTTACCCTCCACCACCTACCCTCCACAACCTACCCTCCACCACCTGCCCTCCACCTCTTACCCTCCACCACCTACCCTCCATCTCCTACCCTCCACCACCTGCTCTCCACCACCTACCCTCCACCACCTACCCTCCACCACCTGCCCTCCACCGCTTACCCTCCACCACCTACCCTCCACCACCTGCCCTCCACCTCTTACCCTCCACCTCCTACCCTCCACCACCTACCCTCCACCACCTGCCCTCCACCTCTTACCATCCACCACCTACCTTCCATCTCCTACCCTCCACCACCTACCCTCCACCACCTACCCTCCATCTCCTACCCTCCACCACCTACTCTCCATCTCCTACCCTCCACCACCTACCCTCCACTAAAATATCGTGACCTAACCTGAAAATTCAACCCAATATATCTTGTGGTTCAGGTGTGGTGAAGTGCAGGTGTAGTGCTTGAGTGATCACCTGTTGGCCGCGCACCTGTTTTCTACATGACAGGTGACTGCACACTAGGGTAACTTATGTATAATACAAATAAAAATAATAAACGGTTTATTGAAAAATTCTGCAGCCCGAAGGCTGAAAACATACACTGGACATAAATGACTTATTACATACATTGGTGGTTTAACAAAAGCCTTCATTAGAGAAAGGTGAAGGAACATACAGTGAACATACAGATTAATGTTTACACACGTAGATCATGTGAGCTGAGGTGTTGAACAGCAGACACGTAGTGTAGTAACTCCCTCACAGATGGTGTTATGAGGGGCTTGATGTGGTGTAGTAATTCCCTCACAGATGGTGTTATGAGGGGCCTGATGTGGTGTAGTAACTCCCTCACAGATGGTGTTATGAGGGGCCTGATGTGGTGTAGTAACTCCCTCACAGATGGTGTTATGAGGGGCTTGATGTGGTGTAGTAACTCCCTCACAGATGGTGTTATGAGGGGCCTGATGTGGTGTAGTAATTCCCTCACAGATGGTGTTATGAGGGGCTTGATGTGGTGTAGTAACTCCCTCACAGATGGTGTTATGAGGGGCTTGATGTGGTGTAGTAACTCCCTCACAGATGGTGTTATGAGGGGCTTGATGATGTAGTAGTTCCCTCACAGATGGTGTTATGAGGGGCCTGATGTGGTGTAGTAATTCCCTCACAGATGGTGTTATGAGGGGCCTGATGTGGTGTAGTAACTCCCTCACAGATGGTGTTATGAGGGGCTTGATGTGGTGTAGTAACTCCCTCACAGATGGTGTTATGAGGGGCCTGATGTGGTGTAGTAATTCCCTCACAGATGGTATTATGAGGGGCCTGATGTTGTGTTGTACTTCCCTCATAGATGGTGTTATGAGGGGCCTGATGTGGTGTAGTAATTCCCTCACAGATGGTGTTATGAGGGGCTTGACGTGGTGTAGTAATTCCCTCACAGATGGTATTATGAGGGGCCTGATGTGGTGTAGTAATTCCCTCACAGATGGTATTATGAGGGGCCTGATGTTGTGTTGTACTTCCCTCATAGATGGTGTTATGAGGGGCCTGATGTGGTGTAGTAATTCCCTCACAGATGGTGTTATGAGGGGCCTGATGTGGTGTAGTAATTCCCTCACAGATGGTATTATGAGGGGCCTGATGTTGTGTTGTACTTCCCTCATAGATGGTGTTATGAGGGGCCTGATGTGGTGTAGTAATTCCCTCACAGATGGTGTTATGAGGGGCCTGATGTGGTGTAGTAATTCCCTCACAGATGGTATTATGAGGGGCCTGATGTTGTGTTGTACTTCCCTCATAGATGGTGTTATGAGGGGCCTGATGTGGTGTAGTAATTCCCTCACAGATGGTGTTATGAGGGGCCTGATGTGGTGTAGTAATTCCCTCACAGATGGTATTATGAGGGGCCTGATGTTGTGTTGTACTTCCCTCATAGATGGTGTTATGAGGGGCCTGATGTGGTGTAGTAATTCCCTCACAGATGGTGTTATGAGGGGCATTACATGGCGAAGTAATTCCCTCACGGATGGTGTTATGAGGGGCCTGACGTGGTGTAGTAATACCCTCACAGATGGTATTATGAGGGGCCTGATGTTGTGTTGTACTTCCCTCATAGATGGTGTTATGAGGGGCCTGATGTGGTGTAGTAATTCCCTCACAGATGGTGTTATGAGGGGCATTACATGGCGAAGTAATTCCCTCACGGATGGTGTTATGAGGGGCCTGACGTGGTGTAGTAATACCCTCGCAGGTGTTATGAGGAACTTCACATGTGTGTGTGTGTGTGTGTGTGTGTGTGTGTGTGTGTGTGTGTGTGTGTGTGGGTGTGTGTGGGTGTGTGTGTGGGTGTGTGTTAAGATCATGAAATATGTAGAATTATCACCTTCGTGTCCTAAAACCAAAGATTATTATATTTTGTTTTCATTTCTGTGTCATTATTTATCAGGCTTTTTCTATTCTTTATTTTGAATTTTTTCTTCATATTTCTCTCTCTCTCTCTCTCTCTCTCTCTCTCTCTCTCTCTCTCTCTCTCTTTCTCTCTTTTTTGTACTACGTCAGTGAGTTCAGCGAATACCAGCCTTACATGACTAATTGACTCACTCAATCACTGGAGGAAATTTCTACCAGGCAACGAGTAGAGGCATCGTGGCACTGAGGGTAGACGAACGACCAGTTGCCTGACGTACGACCCTCACAACACCGGACACATATCTACACCCATCACCATAAAGAATATTAAGTGTCATAATAATACCGAGTTTAATTCACGTTATTACCACAGCAATAAGTAATGAAGAGCGTTCACATCGTGTTTATAGACATTAAAAAAGGGTAATCATTGGTCAGTACGATATGTTGGGTAATCATTGGTCAGTACGATATGTTGGGTAATCATTGGTCAGTACGATATGTTGGGTAATCATTGGTCAGTACGATATGTTGGGTAATCATTGGTCAGTACGATATGTTGGGTGATCATTGGTCAGTACGATATGTTGGGTAATCATTGGTCAGTACGATATGTTGGGTAATCATTGGTCAGTACGATATGTTGGGTAATCATTGGTCAGTACAATATGTTGGGTAATCATTGGTCAGTACGATATGTTGGGTAATCATTGGTCAGTACGATATGTTGGGTAATCATTGGTCAGTACGATATGTTGGGTAATCATTGGTCAGTACGATATGTTGGGTAATCATTGGTCAGTACAATATGTTGGGTAATCATTGGTCAGTACGATATGTTGGGTAATCATTGGTCAGTACGATATGTTGGGTAATCATTGGTCAGTACAATATGTTGGGTAATCATTGGTCAGTACGATATGTTGGGTAATCATTGGTCAGTACGATATGTTGGGTAATCATTGGTCAGTACGATATGTTGGGTAATCATTGGTCAGTACAATATGTTGGGTAATCATTGGTCAGTACGATATGTTGGGTAATCATTGGTCAGTACGATATGTTGGGTAATCATTGGTCAGTACAATATGTTGGGTAATCATTGGTCAGTACGATATGTTGGGTAATCATTGGTCAGTACGATATGTTGGGTAATCATTGGTCAGTACGATATGTTGGGTAATCATTGGTCAGTACGATATGTTGGGTAATCATTGGTCAGTACGATAAGTTTCAAATATTAACACCTGACCTTTACACTCCCAGGTGACAGTGTGTGTTAGTGGTGTATGTGCTGTCTCTGACCTACTTAAGATATATTCACTTATTTATTTTTCTTCTTTCCAGTTATTTTTCTTCTTCTTCTGTCTTCTTCCTTTTCTCGGATTCCTCTGATTTATCTCATTTTCTTACACATTACTTCTCTCGCTCCATTCTTCTGGTTTACATCAGTTACCTTACCCACCTTAGTTATTATGGGTTATCTATCGCCATATAGTTACCTGCAACAACCCCACAGGTTAATGAGCCACTGCATCCCGCCCCCCCTCCCCGATTGGTGACTTCTTGATCATTTTATCGTAGGTACAACATCAGGTAAAACAAGTTGTCACCTGTTTCTTCGGATCACCTGAAAATTAGACACACCCAGTTTATTTCACCTGATTATTAGACACCCCAAGGCTACCTGAGGGAGCTGGGTTAGGTTAGGGTAGGTTAAATTGGGTTAGATTAAGTTGGGTTAGACTAGGCTTGGCCATGTTACGTTAGGTTTGGTTTGATTTGGTTAGATTAGATGAGGTAAGGCGAGATTAGGTCAGGAAACATTAGGTTAGGTTAGTTTTCTTTAGGTTAGGTTAGATCAGGGTGGTTAATCTTAAGGTGAAATAAGCCGGGGTGCCTAATCTTCACGTGATCCTATTCTACATTATAGACTCTCGTGTTTCTCCCGCCAAAATTGTTTATAATGACACGTAAAATGTTTGATTCCGTTCCCCGGGTCAGCTGATGTTTACTGGACAGACACAAACATACACACTCCACTTCTCATTCAGTCTTTCTTTCTCACACACACTCTCCATCTTTCACACACACACACACACACACACACACACACACACTCCTTGTCTCTCAAACAAATTTTTACCAGTCTTTTCTCACTCACTCTTCACTCACACACTGTAAGTCACACGGTTACAGTCAAGAGAAATATGTGTGCGTGTTGATCGTGAATACATGTATACACTTGCTTGGGCGTGTACGTATGTGGGGCCACGTGTACGTGGTGTGGAAGCATGTACTTATTTGGGTGTGGGTACGTTCCTGTGATTACGTGTACGCGCATGAAAACATTATACATCTCTCTGGACGTACGCACGTGTGAGTGTGCGTGCATGTGCCTGTGTGTACTGTGGGTGTGTGTGTGTGTGTTTGTAGGTTTTGGCAAGTGTGTGTAGGTGTGTTCTATCATGTGTGAGTGTGTGCAGGCGAGTGGAGGTGTTTTCAAACGGGTGTAGGCTTATTCAGGTGTATGTGTAGGTTTGTATAGGTGTATCGGTGTGTACCGTTGGGTGTAGGTGTGCGAGTGTGTGTAGGTGTGTACCAGAGACTGACGCTAACGTTAAGAACCACCAGTTGACACTACCATGAGCTAACATAACCCCGGTAAACTTCAGTGGTACCCGGTACTCTGTAATATTATAACCTTCAGTGGTGTCCAGTACCCTACATGTTATAATATTCAATGTATCCCGGTCTGTACCAAAGGGTAATCCTCACAGGTATCTGGCGCCTAAATATAGTGTGATTCTCGTGGCTTCTCCCCCAAATATGGTGTAAACTTGAGCATTAACTGGTCCTGTAGTGACGCTTAATGTTCAGTGGTTCCTGGACGTTTCAGAGCAGTGTAAATATTCAACCCGTAACCTGCAGTGGTATTCCTTTTTTTTTTCTTAATAAAATTTTCATTTGTACCCGGAACCTGAAGGAGGACGGTGGTCTTGGTAAACACGAGTCAGAGAGTGCAGGTTAAGGCGGTACTGGTGAGGAAATATTGACCAAGTGTCCGGGGCTCCTTGTGGCCTCTGATGGACAGACTCTGATGTATGCACGCACACCTACACCTAAATTGCCCTACACACCCTCATGCCTAGACACACCCTCATGCAAGCGCTTGCACACGCACACATCCATCTACGATAATAATAATGATAATTATGAAAATGACAATGAGTTTGAAAATACTAAGTGTATTGATGATAAAAATATTAACTATATATATATATATATATATATATATATATATATATATATATATATATATATATATATATATATATATATATATATTATATAACAATAACTGTCATTTAATAGCATCATTTAGTATTACATTGATAAGAGAGAGTTGTGACGCCGACAAAAGACAACTTTATTTAAGAGAATCCTCAATGTCATCAAACAGAAAAATTGGTTTTAAAAATCAATCATAATTTAATTGTACTGAAGCTCATTCATAATATTTCGCGTGATTTCTTTACACTTTGGCCTTTATAACGTGGGTGACTACTGGTAACTAAAGTGAACGATCTTTATTCCTGAAACATAATCAGGTCAAACCAAACTTATTGTTACATAGTACCGCATAGGAGCACAAGGCCACGAGGGGAGGGGCGGGGTAGTGCAGTAGTAGGTGTAAGAGACATTGTTTTACCTCAGACAGAGTTATTTAATAATGTAAGCTAATTATTATTAAAATTACAGTGTGTGTGTGTGTGTGTGTGTGTGTGTGTGTGTGTGTGTGTGTGTGTGTGTGTGTGGTAGGGTGAAATATATGCCATTAAAGTATATATTTCACAAAGATATACAGTATGTTTACATAAGAATAACTAACGAATAAACAAACCACTAATATGTCCATACCTGGCAACAGTGAACTATATCACACAAAACACGAGTACATGACAGCGATAAACAAGACAAGAGGATATGACTGGTGATATATGGTTAATGATTATACAACTGGTGAAATGTCGTAAACACGTAAATAACATTAAAGATTATATACTGTAACACCACTGTACCTTAAGGTGAAAACATTTAAACACACCATATAGTTACACTTAGTTTTAGCCAACCCCTTTACTTGCTTATGGTTTACTCGACGTTCACAATAATCCTTCGACCGTGATGCACAAATACTGTACCAAACATCAACATTCAATCATCACTAAAGAAAACCGTTACGCAAGAGTGCTTAATGACATTCAAAAATATTATTAAAGATATTATTTGATGAACTTTTACCGCGGAACATTGTACGAGGAAGGATTTTCTACTGTACTGTACCAACTTATTCTATACACAAACGCATCTCAAGTTATTGTTCCTTTTCGACCCCACGGAACTATGGCTACTGGATACGGTACTTTTTTACCTGACTTGCAGACATCTTATAAAAAAATTACATGTGTTGCACTGAAATCACTACATGACCCTTACCTTCATCCCAAATAAGTTTTGCATTAAATTTAAAAAGAAAACAATTAAATATGTACAGTGCCCTTCACTAGTGCGTTTACAGGGGCTCGTCAGGTTTTGTGCAGTGTGGCAGTCCTGTGTGTGTTTACATTCGACAGAAGGAAACTCTCAATAGTAAACATACTATGGAATCAAAGTAAAACAATATTAAAACAAACATCTGAACGTAATGATTTGTGGAATATTTATATGACGAGCCCCTGTAAATGCACTAGTGAAGGGGACAGTACATTATCCTTTATCTGAAAATAAACATTGCATGTGTTACATTGAAATACATCTGAAATCTATCCGCACCAGAAAGAAAAACTTTTCGCGTTGTACTAAAAACAAGACATGAACTTTAACTTCACCTAAAACAAACTTCATATAATTATCATATAATGTGATAAACAGAAATAAATACACACAGTATGTACTGCATCTACACTTGAGAACACTATACTGTACTGTATAGTATTTGTATTGTAACTGTACTAAAATCATGAACCTTACCTCCATCTGAAAAACAAACACCAAACTACCTTTCTAAATGTCATTCTAAGTGCTACATTAAACCAAGACTTGTAACCTAACCTAACCCTAAAGTTAACACTGTTACAAGCCTTGATTTACTTTAGTACCTGACGTTATCACCGCCAGGTTCCCGATACTGAAAGGCAGCATTGATAGTAAGATGCAAGCAATAAAAAAATAAAACAAAGTGTGCTCCAGGCAAAATAAGGCTCAGTATACAAAGTTTATCCCCACTTTATGAACTATGAAGAATAAATCTAACTAACTAGTACTGTATATTAAATCTTATTAACTACATGTTAATTTACAAGTGACTAAATTTTGTCTGTGGAATTTTAGTAAAATTTCAATCCCTGAAATAAATAGTAAATTTAGAAAGGTACATTTAAACCTAAACCACAGTATAACCTAACCCATCCTAGTATAAATGATACACAATATTATGACGCAGCCTTGTACAGTATAACCCAACCAAGTATAACTGATACACAATATTATGACGCAGCCTAGTACAGTATAACCCAACCTAGTATAACTGATACACAATATTATGACGCAGCCTTGTACAGTATAACCCAACCTAGTATAACTGATACACAATATTATGACGCAGCCTTGTACAGTATAACCCAACCAAGTATAACTGATACACAATATTATGACGCAGCCTAGTACAGTATAACCCAACCTAGTATAACTGATACACAATATTATGACGCAGCCTTGTACAGTATAACCCAACCTAGTATAACTGATACACAATATTATGACGCAGCCTAGTACAGTATTACCCAACCTAGTATAACTGATACACAATATTATGACGCAGCCTAGTACAGTATAACCCAACCTAGTATAACTGATACACAATATTATGACGCAGCCTTGTACAGTATAACCCAACCTAGTATAACTGATACACAATATTATGACGCAGCCTAGTACAGTATTACCCAACCTAGTATAACTGATACACAATATTATGACGCAGCCTAGTACAGTATAACCCAACCTAGTATAACTGATACACAATATTATGACGCAGCCTTGTACAGTATAACCCAACCTAGTATAATTGATACACAATATTATGACGCAGCCTTGTACAGTATAACCCAACCTAGTATAACTGATACACAATATTATGACGCAGCCTAGTACAGTATAACCCAACCTAGTATAACTGATACACAATATTATGACGCAGCCTAGTACAGTATTTCCCAACCTAGTATAAATGATACACAATGTGAATTAGTTTCAAACACTCGGGGTTTTGTACTTACCAGAGCGCTTCCTTTATCTCCATCACTTATCTTGCACTGAAGTTTAAACCAGTGTTAAAAACAAGGATTTACTATAGTGTGTTAGTTAAATAAAACCTTGTAAAATATTAAACCTCGTGACAATACAGTACAGTAGTTCTCTGACACTACAATACTGCCAAGATAAAAATACCCATCAAAGACTAAGGTCAATGATTCCTATTCAGGTATAATTTTCAGTTATCAATGTCCTTCACCTCAGATAATAAAAACAAAATAAACTACCAAGTAATGAGATATAATTTCCTACTCTTACTACTCATACAGTACTATTCTGTCTCTCAAAGATAACTATGAAACTTTCAATACACATGGAAGGTCTGCAAGGTACAGTACGGTACAGTGCAGTACAGTACACTAGCCACTACCTTACAGCATCTATAACTTGACTTTCCTACAAATTTTCTCTCTACATCTGCTATTAATCACCAGATAAACAAACACACATAAAGACAAGATACACCCTAAGACGCCACCTGAAGGGTAATTTATCTCTGCGCTGCTTCACTCATTTTCCACAACAATGATCACTTCACTCATTCTTGTAGTGGTAGTTGGCATGGGAGTTGTCGGAGATCTGGCGAGGTCCTGAGGCTGACCGCTGAAGGAGGACGTAGCTCGGGACACAGCCACAATGCCCCACAATTCTTGCGAAGACTCACCTTGAGCGAGTTTTCATTTCAGACCTGTGTTGTGAGAAGAGGGCACACCACGACAACCTGGAGAGGGAAACAGTTGACAGTTGTAACACCCTCATCTGGGAGGTTGATAGATACCTATTTTCAGACGACGACAGGCACCAGGAACAGTGGGTCCTCATTGCCAATTTAATCAGCGATGACAGCTTTCTTTCCTTTTGAGATGCTTGGTCCTGGTGTAGTTGGTCTCCTCCAGTATGGCAAGTGTTGGAAAGAGTCGAGTCCAGGAATGATAATGGCAGTCTTGCTTCTTCTTCTTGTATTGTTGTGTCTTCTATTTCATTGTTGAGGTAAATTGCAGCCAGAATACGCGGGTCATTCTTTAGAACAACATAACCGTGTGTGGTACTCGTGGCTCCGAAGCAGAATCCAGCACCTGGGTGTCTCAATGCTGCCTCACGCAACAGTCATACTTATAAGCAGTTTCAGTGCCATTTGGGAAACCCAATCTCGCTCGCTTGGGTTGGGCACGTTCTTGCTGCTGCTGCTGCTTTCTTCTCCCCCTTAGACTGGACTGTTTTAGATCCTTCCAGTACGTTGGTGTCGTCGCCAGCATCATCAGTATCGAGATCGTGTTCGCTCAGTGTCCCCTCTGATACGGGGAGAGCAGTAGCTACCTCAAGGGACGGGTCAGGCATGGAGTGAGGAGACTCGACTTTGAGAGCCTGTGTCAGAGGAGCGATGATGATATGTGTAGAACAAGGGAATGCGTGGAGGGTCAGTGAGGGCAACACCACTGCTCTCTTGAAGGTCGCACCACAGCGGCACAGTCCTCACCTGGCACATTCATCACGCCAAGGTTCACCGTCCAGGTCCTGTGTCACAGTACCCAGGGAGGACAGAGGTGTAACCCTCCCACACTGTAGGAGGAACTGTGTCCCATACACAAGAGGAGGGAGTAGGGTGAAGGGTCTCAGGGTCTGTTGAACTCTGACCTCGACCCTGGAAAGGGGTGGGCAGCGACCCCGAGCCATCACGTCGTCCTTTGGTGACTAAATATCCCTCCTCCTAGAGACTGGCCTGATGGCACTTGACATTATTAGGGAGCTGCCACGGAAGAACCTGTACAGGGGATCCTCCCTATGTACAATTATCTTTCCTTTACTACACGTGACAACCAATGGCCCCTCGGGCACTCTCACCCACTGATCCTCAAGGTCTAAGGCAAACATAAACGCCGCTGCTTCTCGGTTGGTCGCTGTAATGCTTTGGCGCTTCGCCTCGCGCAGGACACTAGGGGGTGCATAATAAACCAGCCCCAGCGCCTGCGTGAAGCAAATCTGAATCTGGCTACACACGAGACGCAAGCAGCTTGCACATAAATTTCCCTGTGTGTTGTGTGGTGAGGTGTGGATATGGTAATATAATGTGGGTATGTGGTGTGGGTGGGGTACTATAGCGTGGGTATAGTACAATATAGTGTGAGTCTGTGGTGAGTGTAGGTATGTAATGAGTGTGGGTATGTGATAAGGGTGTGGAATTGTGGATATGTGGTGAGTGTGGGTATAGGGTAATGGTGTGGGTATGGTACTATAGTGTGTGGGGTTGGGTCTTGGTGAGGGCGTGGGTGTAGGGTTGTGGGGTAACACGATATTGAGAAGATGGGCGGGATGGGTGGGGCCACTTTAGGTATACTTTAATGGGTGGTGATGCTATAGGGTGGTGGACAGGGTGGGTGGGGATGGTGAAATTAGCTGGGTGGGTGGAGGAGGGAAGTGGGCGGACTGGTCTGGGCGAGTTAGATAGATAAGGGTGGAATGGCCGGGATGATGGTGGGTGAAGGTAGACAGACAACAGTGTGTAAGTAGACAGGGTGGGCGGGGTAGACGGAACGGGCGGAGTGGGCGGGTATCCGGTATACAGCATTAGCTCTCTCCTCATGGTCATTGATGCGTAAAGCCACGATCATGAGCATGGTATGAGGGTATGTGGTGTGTATGTGGTTATGTGAGTACAGTATGTATATGAATGTGGGGGTGTGGGTATGGGTGTGTTTCAATGTGGATAGTTAGCTTTGAGTGTGTGGATGTTGGTAACGTAAGTGCATGTGTGTGTGTGTGTGTGTGTGTGTGTGTTTATGAGGATATGTGAGTATGTGATCATGTATGTGTGTTTGTGTGTGTCTGTGCTCATGTGTGTGACTGGACGTGTGTGAGGAGGTGATAATATTATACACACACCGTCAGCTTCAGACACCGACACGACGTACAGCAAAACTCACAAAATATGTCTCAAAAACCCGCGCCCGTGTCCTGGTTTTTATCATCCCACAGGAAATATTTATTACCAGCTGCTAGTTGTCTCCTTACCACACACACACAGGAGAAGTACCACAAACGGAAGAAGAAATAAGACAGAGATTGACGAGAACTGATGGCCACAAACATAATTAACGTTAAATAAAACGCATCGGTAATTATACACAATAGTGATATACACAGACTTAACAAAAAGTGAAATAATCAAAATTAATGAGTCATAATGAGTGTGATAATTATAAAACTGAAGGTAAAAAAAAAAGACTTGACTAACACAATAACGATAACATTGGTGCATAATTTCGATACAAAGAGGAAATGAGAACAGAAATTACTAACACCAGAACAACAGTTAGACCACACAGGTAATTTGTTGAACGATCGTTTAAGAAATGTAATCAATATATCTGTGAACAGGGAGTTGAGACACACAAAACAGATTGATACTTACATGATGCATAAACTTTACACACGTTGAATATAAGAACAAAACCAGCCGCTGGGCAAACAACTACACCACCGTCGTTCACTAGTTCAGCTGTGGCTTCATCCTGGCGATATGTTCTGAATATACAATGATGAGGTCAAGCCTGTATGAGTCAAAGGTCAATAGCTACCTGGAAATTTTTATGAGTGACCGGGTAGTCGACTTTCAGAGGTACTATACACTACCCACTGAGGCCTTCAAGACACCATACATAAGGTTAAGTGTTGTGTGTACATGTGTCATAATCAGCAGGTGAGAAAATATGGGTCTCAGTTAGTGGTCAGTGAGGAGGACCTCTGATAGTCGACTCATAATGATTTCCAGGTAGCTACTGACCCTTGACTCATACAGGCTTGACCTCATCATTGTATATTCAGAACATATCGCCAGGATGAAGCCCAGCAGGTGTCCAGCTCACCTTGGATCCTGGGATGTGTGTACAGTACAGTATGTAAATCACCAGGTTAATTATTTATATTTTCTTTTATTTACCGTATGTAAGGCTGAACGCATAAACATCAATTAGTCTTATGTATTAAATTTCCACGTACAGTTGTTAAATGTTTATACAAATATATTCATTGTAGTACCTAAACTGTTCTTATTACACTTACAGTTAATAATACAATAATATTTTTGCACTAGACTTAACATATTGAACTAATATTAGGATTCTTCTTTCTTTACTCACACTGTATTTATAAAGAAGCACATTATAGCAGTATACTTACAGTTAATGAGCATTATAAGGTGTGTGTGTGTGTGCGTGTGCGTGTGTGTGTGTGTGTGTGTGTGTTCTAATAAAGTGTTATTTCTTGCCTTGTTCTTACTGATGATGACATAACGCTATGACGCACGTAACAACACCTGAGAAGATTATGACACACACACACACACACACACACACACACACACACACACATTTTACTTACACACGACGACAAACCACACAGGAGAACCACACAGGAGAACCACAGGAGAACCGCATCGAGACGGCTTCCTGTGACCACCAAAATAATCGCCATTAAAACTTCTTAAGAACCTCTATTTAATTTTCTTTATCTGTCTTATCTAAGTATTAAGAGGGGCTGTGGGAGGCCAGGCGAACCTCCAAACCTCCATAACATAAATTCCAGCGGCCTCATAATCTCCCAGACTCCCTCCAAATAACTCCAACAAAACACTAGAACCATCTGCTGCAACGTTACCAACCAAACTCCACTCTACCTCCAACACAACTTCCTCCAACATTACCAACAGCTCCAACACTACCAACACCATCAGAACCTCCAACACTACCAGGACCTCCAACACCACCAGGATCTCCAACACTACCTCCAACACCATCAGGACCTCCAACACTACCAGGACCTCCAACACCACCAGGATCTCCAACACTACCTCCAACACCATCAAGACCTCCAACACTCCACTACCAGGACCTCCAACACCATCAAGACCTCCAACACTCCACTACCAGGACCTCCAACACCACCAGGATCTCCAACACTCCACTACCAGGACCTCCAACACCATCAAGACCTCCAACACTCCACTACCAGGACCTCCAACACCATCAAGACCTCCAACACTCCACTACCAGGACCTCCAACACCATCAAGACCTCCAACACTCCACTACCAGGACCTCCAACACCACCAGGATTGACCTAGACAGCGTCCAAGAAACATATAAACAAAATAACAATAAACCCGATTTTAGTTCCCATCTTTCCTTAACTCTCTCCCCCTCCTTAACTCTCTCCCCCTCCCTATCTCTCTCCCCCTCCTTAACTCTCTCCCCCTCCTTAACTCTCTCCCCCTCCTTAACTCTCTCCCCCTCCCTATCTCTCTCCCCCTCCTTAACTCTCTCCCCCTCCTTAACTCTCTCCCCCTCCTTAACTCTCTCCCCCTCCTTAACTCTCTCCCCCTCCTTAACTCTCTCCCCCTCCCTATCTCTCTCCCCCTCCTTAACTCTCTCCCCCTCCCTATCTCTCTCCCCCTCCTTAACTCTCTCCCCCTCCTTAACTCTCTCCCCCTCCTTAACTCTCTCCCCCTCCTTAACTCTCTCCCCCTCCTTAACTCTCTCCCCCTCCTTATCTCTCTCCCTTCTTCCCTATCTCTCTCCCCCTCCCTATCTCTCTCCCTTCCTCCCTATCTCTCTCCCCCTCCTTAACTCTCTCCCCCTCCTTAACTCTCTCCCCCTCCCTATCTCTCTCCCCCTCCCTATCTCTCTCCCCCTCCCTATCTCTCTCCCCCTCCCTATCTCTCTCCCCCTCCCTATCTCTCTCCCCCTCCCTATCTCTCTCCCCCTCCCTATCTCTCTCCCCCTCCCTAACTCTCTCCCCCACCTTAACTCTCTCCCCCTCCTTAACTCTCTCCCTTCCTCCCTATCTCTCTCCCTTCCTCCCTATCTCTCTCCCTTCCCTATCTCCCTTCCTCCCTATCTCTCTCCCTTCCCTATCTCTCTCCCCCTCCCTATCTCTCTCCCTTCCTCCCTATCTCTCTCCCCCTCCCTATCTCTCTCCCCCTCCCTATCTCTCTCCCCCTCCCTATCTCTCTCCCTTCCTCCCTATCTCTCTCTTCCTCCCTATCGCTCTCCCTTCCTCCCTCCAATCTTCCTCCCTTCCTTCCTGGCCTTCCTTCTCTCCACCCTATCTCCTCTCTTTCCTCCCCTCCTATCTCTCTCTCTTCCCATCCTTCTCTCCCTATCTCCCTCCCTCCCTCCTCTCTTCCTTCCCTCTCTCCCTCTCTTTCTTTCCCTCTTATCCTCGTCATCCCCCATTCTTCTTATCCCCTTCACCGCCCCCCCCCCCTCTTGGCACGCGCAAGGGGCAATAAGGAGCAGATAACAAGGGAGGGAGGGAGGAGGGAGGGAGGGAGGAGGAGGGAGGAGGAGGGAGGAGGGAGGAGGAGGGAGGGAGGGAGGGAGGGAGGGAGGGAGGGAGGGAGGAGGAGGGAGGGAGGAGGAGGGAGGGAGGGAGGAGGGAGGAGGGAGGAGGGAGGGAGGGAGGGAGGGAGGGAGGGGGGAGGAGGAGGGAGGGAGGGAGGGAGGGAGGGAGGGAGGGAGGAGGAGGGAGGGAGGGAGGGAGGGAGGGAGGGGAGGGAGGGAGGGGGAGGGAGGGAGGGAGGAGGGAGGGAGGGAAGGGGGAGGGAGGGGGGAGGGAGGGAGGGAGGGAGGGAGGGGGGAGGGAGGGAGGGAGGAGGGAGGGAGGGAGGGAGGTAGGGAGGGAGGGAGCCTCATCTTGTTATGAATGAGATGGAGTAGGAAGAAAGAGGAGTGAGAGGAGTGAGAAGAGGGGGGGAGGGAGGGAGGGAGGGAGGGGGAGGGTGGGGGGAGGGAGATGGGGAAGAGATGATGGGGGGAGGGGAAGGAGAGGGACCCACTTCGTTATGAAGGGGATAGAGGAAGAGGAAGAAGGGGGAGGAGGAGTGGGGGGTTACCTACTGATTTCATAAAGGAGGAGGAGGAGGAGGAGGAGGAGGAGGATGATGATGATGATGATGATGATGGAGGAGAAGGAGGAGAAGGAGGAAGAGGAGGAGGGAAAAGGAGGAGAGGGTAAAAAAAATGGGGGAGGGGAGGGTAAGGAAGACAAGAAAACAGGATATACGAAGAGGAGAAGGAGGAGGAGGAAGGGGGAGAAGGGAAGGAGGAGGAGGAGGAGGAGGAAGTGACTCTCATGCTGGAAGGGGGAGGGGGGACAGGGGGAATGAGAGGGGAATGAAGAAGGAAGAGAAGGAAGAAGGAGAAGAAAAAGAAGAGCAAAACGAAGATAAATGACAATAACGAGGAGATAGAAAAGAATAAATCCCGGCAGAGAGAGAGAGAGAGAGAGAGAGAGAGAGAGAGAGAGAGAGAGAGAGAGAGAGAGAGAGAGAGAGCAGGTGAAGTAAAGTGGTGTGTTAGGGAGAAAGGGGTTAAAGTAGGGGAAGGAAGGGGAAACAGATGAGGAAAGGGAGAAGAGGAGGGGAAGAGACCTGGGGAAGTATGATGATAGAGGGGAGGAGAGGGGAGAGGGGAGGGGACGGTAAGAGCACTGCGAGAGAGGCTTAATGGAAGCATGTAGGAGGGGAGAGCCAGAGGGGAAGAAAGCAGAGAAGCGAGAGAGAGAGAGAGAGAGAGAGAGAGAGAGAGAGAGAGAGAGAGAGAGAGAGAGAGAGAGAGAGAGAGAGAGAGAGAGAGTAAAGGTGAATGAGAGGAGAGTGAGTTGGGAGGGAGAGGCGAGAATAAATTTTGAGAGAGAGAGAGAGAGAGAGAGAGAGAGAGAGAGAGAGAGAGAGAGAGAGAGAGAGAGAGAGAGAGAGGAACCAGAATAAGGGCAAATTACTAAGGAATCTATCATTTGTAGGGTCTCCTTCAAAGCGAGAGACTAAGAGAGGTTTGGAGAGAGAGATTAAAGAGAGAACTGGGAGAGGTTTAGACAGAGAGAGAGAGAGAGAGAGAGAGAGAGAGAGAGAGAGAGAGAGAGAGAGAGAGTAGAAGTAGAGAAAGTTTTTATTGGTGAAAGTTAGAGGAGAGAATTTTGTAGGTAACCGAGTGAGATAAGTGAAGTCACGAAGATATTTTTGGAGGAGAACTTTTGGAGGAGATATTTAATGGTAATAAAAAAGAAAGAATTAAATAGATGCGTTTGGAGGATGGATCAGGAGAAGCTTGAAGAGGGACGATTTGGAGGAGAGGAATGAAGGAAAGAGTTTGGAGGGTTGTTTTTGAAGCGTGGAGAGAGAGCGAGAGAGAGAAGAGAGAGAGAGATTCAAGGGAGAATTTTGAAGGGGAGGTGTACTGTAGATGGTGTGTTTGGAGGAGAAGCTTTGAATGGAGTTTGGAGTGACGATTTGGAGGAGATTTTCGAAGAAGAGGTTTATTGAAGACGTTTAGAGTAGAGGGCTCGTGAAAGCTTTTGGAGAAGGGATTTGGAGGAGAGGTCTGGAGGTTAGACCTGGAGGGAAAATTTGGAGGAAAGATTTGGAAGAGAAATTGGAGGAAGAGCTGGGATAAGTTTGTAGGGAGAATTGGGAGGAAGAAGGGCATAAAGGAGTGAGAGAGAAGTGAGGAATTGTAAATTAAAACATAGAGCAAGGGGGAAGGGAAGGAAGGAAGGAAGGAAGGAAGGAAGGAAGGAAGGAAGGAAGGAGGGGGATGGAGGGTGGGAAGGAAGAATATGGAAGGAAGATGGAAGGAAGGAAGGAAGGAAGGAAGATGGAAGAGATGGTTGGAGGGAACGAAGGGAATGAGGGGAGGATGGAATGAAGGAGGAAAATGAATAAAAAAGGGACGAACGAATAAGGTGGGGAGAAAGAGAGAGAAGGAGAGAATAAGTGAAAAAGACTGGAATAGAAAGGGAAGGAGAGAGACGAAGGGGGAAGGAAAGAGAAAAAAATAAGTACAGAAAGAGGAAACGAGAATGAAATGAAGTAAATAAGGAAGGAAGAGACAGACGCAAAGAAAGAAGAAAGAAAGGGAGAGTGAGAGGAAGAGGGGGTGTTGAAATGAGAGGTGAGGTGAAGAGATGTGAGAGGTGAGGGGAGGTGAGAGGTGAGGGGAAATGAGAGGTGAAGGGATGTGAGAGGTGAGGGGAAATGAGAGGTGAAGGGATGTGAGAGGTGAGGGGAGGTGAGAGGTGAAGGGATGTGAGAGGTGAAGGGATGTGAGAGGTGAGGGGAGTGAGAGGTGAGGGGAGGTGAGAGGAGGTGAGAGGTGAGGGGAAATGAGAGGTGAGGGGAGTGAGAGGTGAGGGGATGTGTGAGGTAAGGAAAGGTGAGAGGTGAGAAGGGAGAGATGAGGTAAGCGGAGAGGGGAGGTAAGAAAAATCGTGGGAGGAAGAGGTGAGTGGTGAGGGAAGAGAGAGAGAGAGAGGGAAAAATTAGGTGTGAGGAGAAGTGATTTGAAGGGAGAAGCTGGATGAGGAGAGAAGTGAGGTGAGGGGAGAGTTGATTGAGAGGTGAGGTGAGGTGAAGGAGAGAGAGAGATGTGAAGTGAGGGGAGAGTGTAGGTTGAGAGAGAGAGAGAGAGAGAGAGAGAGAGGTGAGGTGAGGGAGAGAGAGAGAGAGAGAGAGGTGAGGTGAGGTGAAGGAGAGAGAGAGATGTGAAGTGAGGGGAGAGTGTAGGTTGAGAGAGAGAGAGAGAGAGAGAGAGAGAGAGAGAGAGAGAGGTGAGGTGAGGTGAGGGGAGAGCTAATACGATTAACGAAGAGTACAAGTAGAGCAAGATTAGAGAGAGAGAGAGAGAGAGAGAGAGAGAGAGAGAGAGAGAGAGAGAGAGGAACCAGAATACTGACAAGCAACAAAGGAGATCTATCATTTGTAGGGCCTTCTTCAAAAGCGAGAGACTGAGAGAGAGATTTAGAGGGAGAGATTAAAGAGAGAATTGGGAGAGGTTTTGGAAGAGAGAGAGAGAGAGGGCGGGTGAAAGTAGAGAAAGTTTTTATTGGTGGAAGTTAGAGGAGAGAATTTTGTAGGTAACCGCGTGAATAGTTTTGGAGGGGAATGTCTTGGAGGAGAACTTTTGGAGGAGATATTTAATAACTGGTTTAATAGAGACTTTTGGAGAGGTTTGGAGATAGTTAAAAGAAGCTCATAGAGGACAAGATCCGAGGAAATATTTGGAGGGAGAGAGTTTATGGAGGAAAAGTTTGGAGAACACTTTCTACAAGGTGAGAAAAGAGACGAGAGTTTGGAGGGAAACGACAAAGTTTGGAGTTTTGGAGAGAAAGTTTATGGAAAAGTTTTTGTGTATATTTGTAGGAAGAATTTGGAAGTGTT
>CAUDMG010003130.1:230000-255000 GCA_958450375.1 Homarus gammarus
ACTGGACATAACACTGGACACATAACACTGGACACATTACGCTGGACACATAACACTGGATATAACACTGGACACATATCACTGGACATAACACTGGACACATATCACTGGACATAACACTGGACACATAACACTGGACACATATCACTGGACATAACAGTGGACACATATAACTGGACACACAACACTATCTTAGGCATATACTATTCAACACATTGTGAACAAATAGTGAACACATAACATAGAATTAATGTGTAGACTAACTTAACCTAACCTAACCTAACTTAACCTAACCTAACCTCACCCAGAAGTAATGTGTAGATTATAACAGTTATGGGAGTGATGGATCATGTAGTGGTCACCTAAATCAGTACACATATTGTCAGCAAGAGTTATAGTGCTGTAAGCCGAGAGAGAGAGAGAGAGAGAGAGAGAGAGAGAGAGAGAGAGAGAGAGAGAGAGAGAGAGAGAGAGAGAGAGAGAGAGACCTAAGTTATCTAAGTACAGTACAAATTACAAGTTAAAGAGATTACTTGATGATTTAACAACCTAACCTAACCTAACCTAGCCTAACTTAATCTAACCTAACATAATGTAACCTAACCTAACATAACCTAACCTAACCTAACCTAACCTAACCTCACCTAACATATCCCTCCCCCGATAGAGCATTACAGTATCTTAATCATAAGGTAAAATAAGCTGAGGTGTCTATTCTTCAGGTGAGACAATTAAAGTATGTCACCCGTCAGTCATCCACAGTATCAGTTTACACACCAAAGCTCTCAAGTCTTATCTCTCTTCCTGGAGGTGATTGTTTCCTCACCTCGCCGCTAGAGGGCAACACAACATCAAAACAATACCTCATCCCAACTTTGGTGTCAAGGCGCGCGTCTTCCGTCTAAGAGATAAATTTGTTTTAAAATGGTCTGGCTATCAAGCAAACATCAACACCAGATGAGAGAATAGATAAATAGAGAGAGGAAAGAAATAATGAAATCCTATTAATCAGAGAGACACATCTTAGTGGCGACCCTCAACAACAGCTGTAGTGTGTTGCCATAATATAAATAAGAGTTATTGTTCTGAGATATACAGTAGCTGACATACAGAACACTTCTTGTACAATGATCTTCAATATTGGGATTAACGTCAAGCGCAATGGCGAGGAAAGTTTTGGTTCATGTTCATTATTTTTTTGTTTAAGATAATATTATAAGTTATAATACCATGTAGTCTTAAACAGAGTTAAAGGTCAATCTTAAGGTTAGTTAACGACATGAGGCACACACCGGATGTCTCCTCTGGGGTCGTCTGTACCCCAGGGGGCGAAGATCTCCTTGAAGGTATGTATAGTACACAAGTGATAATTAAAATAAGTCGCCAGGGAGGGAGATCACCTTAAGACAGGTGAGATGGGTGGAAGGGAGAGGACAGCAACTCACCACCTGGTTATAACAAGTCACTTCATCCCGGCCGGACCCAACAAGCATGCTACTTCTTCCTTATAACCAAGAAATGATTCAACACATTTCTTGCTAAGATATCTTCTTGGCCTGGAGCCCTCAAGTGGGTACCAGAGGCCTAATGCTCCGTTAGGGGCCGTGAGAATTAGAGACGAGAGTCCTGTGGAGGCGGAACCTGAAGCCAGCTCCAGGACCCAGGGCCGGAGAGGAGCTGGAGTCAGGCTAATCGAAGTGCTGGTGATCCTGTAACCGGCCCCGGCCTCCGGCTCCAGGGTACTGCCAACCGTTGTGCGGAAGCAACATGATGAAGACTAACCCTTTTTTTCCGGTACACGTGGAGGCGCTGTAACCGGTGCTGTACTTGACTTCTTCACAATACAAATAAGTGACCAATCACAGGTGGGTGGTGTAGGGGTCAACAGGCCCCAGGACAGGAGGGGAACTATAGAGTAAATAAGAGTTCATGGTCTGAGAGGATCGTATCTTTGGCAATATCACTCACTTTGCTTTTTATTTTCTACGTCACAAACTTGTTCTGAGTTACCTGTAAGAGCTAACACACACACAGCAAGAAAATACAAATTCTGACAGTTATTTCCTGTTGGGGAAGATTTAAAACAAAGTAAGGCTGGAAAGACAGGGACAGCAACCACTCACTCACTCACTCACTCACTCACTCGCTTACTCACTCATTCACGGCCCGGGTGTCACGTTCACTCAATCAGCCGCTTCAGGATCACTTGTCGCTTCCTTTACCCGTCCCCTGTCCTTCTCGCCCGACACAGGAGCTGAGTCTGGGGTCATTACATTCCTGCAACACCCTGCTCATGTAGGACTCCAAGCTGGGTTCATCAGCCTCCTGTAGGACACCACCGGTGAAGGACATACACCTGGGGTCATCAGCCTCCTGTAGAACTCCACCGGTGAAGGACATACACCTGGGGTCATCAGCCTCCTGTAGGACTCCACCGGTGAAGGACATACACCTGGGGTCATCAGCCTCCTGTAGGACTCCACCGGTGAAGGACATACACCTGGGGTCATCAGCCTCCTGTAGGACTCCACCGGTGATGGACATACACCTGGGGTCATCAGCCTCCTGTAGGACTCCACCGGTGAAGGACATACACCTGGGGTCATCAGCCTCCTGTAGGACTCCACCGGTGAAGGACATACACCTGGGGTCATCAGCCTCCTGTAGGACTCCACCGGTGAAGGACATACACCTGGGGTCATCAGCCTCCTGTAGGACTCCACCGGTGAAGGACATACACCTGGGGTCATCAGCCTCCTGTAGGACTCCACCGGTGAAGGACATACACCTGGGGTCATCAGCCTCCTGTAGGACTCCACCGGTGATGGACATACACCTGGGGTCATCAGCCTCCTGTAGGACTCCACCGGTGAAGGACATACACCCGGGGTCATCAGCCTCCTGTAGGACTCCACCGGTGAAGGACTGGTGAGCATTTTAGCTCCCGATACACCTGGAGGGATGTGGTACTGAGAGAACTCCCCCCCTACCCCCTCTCTCAGCCTCTCCCTCGCCCATCACCCCTTCCTTGCCCCCCTAACTTATCACCTCCTACTTCTTCCTCACCCCTTTCCTACCCATTCAATTTCTCTCCCTCTCCCCCCCCCCCCCCCCTCGTCTTTCTCCTCGTTCTGAGTCAGGGGAACTAAGGTCGTATCCTGGATGTGGTCAATGTAGAGGACCCTCACCCACCCCCCAACCCCCACCCCCACACACTTCCCCAACCCACACCTCAATCCACTCCCAACCCCCACTTACACCCCAACACTCGCCCATACCTGTAAAAAAAAACACCCACACCCAACTCCCACCCACACCCAACTTCCACCCACACCTGACATCCTGAGGCCAAAAGCTGTAAATTGATTAAAAACTATTTACTAATCCGACTTAAAACACGTAAAAAAAAAAAACACCTCAAGCGCGGAAAATCTCCATCAGTGAGAGGAGTAAAGGTTGATGTTTTATGATATCATTAAACAGAAAAAAAAACACGAAAAGGATAAAGAAATATTAAAATAGAGTTCAAACTATAATCTTCTTATCTGGAATCTAACTTGAATATTCACACTAAAACCACAGAGATTTAGCGAGGGTTAGGTTAGGTTAGGTTTAGGTTTAGTTTAGGTTTAGGTTTAGTTTAGGTTTAGGTTTAGTTTAGAGTATAAAGTATAACTCACACAAAATGTTGGCCGGTTACCTGTGTATTGTTATCTCAGGTAAGGCTGTTAGATACGCTCTCAGGTGTTCAGATAAAGGTGAAAATTTAACCCGTGAGCCTTGGATAATTATTTGCGTGCCTGGCAGACCTCAGGTGATTTCAGTACATAGTTCACAGACTTCAAGTGACGTAGTGGTGGGAGTGACGTAGTGGTGGGAGTGACGTAGTGGTGGGAGTGACGTAGTGGTGGGAGTGACGTAGTGGTGGGAGTGACGTAGTGGTGGGAGTGACGTAGTGGAGGGAGTGACGTAGTGGTGGGAGTGACGTAGTGGTGGGAGTGACGTAGTGGTGGGAGTGACGTAGTGGTGGGAGTGACGTAGTGGAGGGAGTGACGTAGTGGAGGGAGTGACGTACTGATGGGAATGACGTAGAAGACGAAGCTGCATCTTGTCATATAGAAGTTGTTGACGTAGACAATGTTATTCTTTGTAGTGTGAGTAACGTATTGAACATGATAACAGTATATATTTAATTAGTTGACGTATTGTGTTGTATTCCTCGATCAAAGTCACAATCGGGTGTTATTCACGTCAGGTCTTGCAGAATATACACCATGATGATACAAAAAAAAGCAACTTATTAAATCACTATAACTCAGAAAGTGATACGTATATTTTCTTCGGTTTTATTTGAGAGAATCTTTGTTTATAAAATAACGACACTAACGAAATGACGTCACAAGCTTTGGGGTTTCCCGTCGAGTGGCAATAACGTGGCGTGGTTGCTGGACAAGTTACGCCATCTGTGATTGTCTTGTTATTTATTAATCTATTTATCGATTTAGGTGTCGTCTGTGTTCATTATTTTGTGTCTGTCTTCCAGAGGTGACCAATGTACGGACGGTAACATGAACACACAGTAGCTAGGTGTTCAGGACCATGTTCTTCACGGACGGTAACTAGAACACACAGTAGTTAGGTGTTCTGGACCATGTTCTTCACGGACGGTAACTAGAACACACAGTAGTTAGGTGTTCAGGACCATGTTCTTCACGGACGGTAACTAGAACACACAGTAGCTAGGTGTTCTGGACCATGTTCTTCACGGACGGTAACATGAACACACAGTAGCTAGGTGTTCTGGACCATGTTCTTCACGGACGGTAACATGAACACACAGTAGCTAGGTGTTCAGGACCATGTTCTACACGGACGGTAACATGAACACACAGTAGCTAGGTGTTCAGGACCATGTTCTTCACGGACGGTAACTTGAACACACAGTAGCTAGGTGTTCTGGACCATGTTCTTCACGGACGGTAACATGAACACACAGTAGTTAGGTGTTCAGGACCATGTTCTTCACGGACGGTAACTTGAACACACAGTAGCTAGGTGTTCTGGACCATGTTCTTCACGGAGTGTTATCTATGACGTCCTTGTGGTTATCTAAGATGTAGGTGTGGTCAATCTCTTCCAACTCAGGTCTTTACTGGGAATGAATGACATTACCCGGTACACTTATACTGGGATACTGATGCTTGTTTACTAAATGTCACCTACTTGGAGAGAAATAATGCAGGGAAATATTTCTTCAAGAGGCCCATAAGACTACATTTATATACCGTATAGTTGGGCATTATTATTATTATTATTATTATTATTATTATTATTATTATTATTATTATTATTATTATTATTATTCACTATTAACCCGGAAAATATATATATACCCGTGGTGGTGGTGGGCGACTCTTAGTTAAATAGGTGACGGTCGCTGAGTTGCTTCCTTGATGACACGCAGTGGAATGTTTGCCATCACCTGCAGCTGCGTCTGTGCTGTGACCCTGATGAACACATAAACCCACAGACGGATGCAGACAAGGGCCAACAGCTGAGCACATAAACCCACGTATGGGCACTATGAGGCAAACGGACACACGTGGGCCCTACGCACACGGGAGTTTGTTTATGGGACGCATGGGCACAGGGATTAAGATACGGACGCATGAGGATAAAATCAATGATCACGATGACGAATAAACGCACGAAAACGAGGAGACTTTAACGCATGGATCAGTGGATGAACATAGGTACGCAATATACACACGGTTGCATTAATACCCTGTTAAATAAAGATATGGACGCATTAACACACAAATGGATGATTGAATGAACGCATGAATGCATAATCACACAGGTGAATGATGTGTTAACGCAAGAAAACACACCTGTGCATTAAAAACTATAACGGATATCCACACGGACGCACATAGACACTCATGAGTACGCACAAAGACGCATGAACGCATGGACGCACCTCGAGATACCCGTTACCGAAATCCGCAATTGGAAAGGCGCGCACCAGAGCCAGGCAGGCATTTGACCCCACACACACACACACACACACACACACACACACACACCCTGTTCTCCTCCCTCGCTCCCCCCCCCCCCTGCGTGTCTAACGGGGTCTCCCTCCTACCCCTTCCCACCTTCTCCTTCCTGTTACTCCTCCTGACCTTCGTATTCCTCCCTGCCTGTTCCTAGTCCCTCTCCAAGAGTCTCTATCTCTACCTATCGTTGTCTTCCTACTTATTCTTTCTTCCTGCTGATTCCTTCTATATCTTCCTTCTTCTTCCTATCCCTTTCTTCTCCTTCACACCTCTTCCTCCCTTTTCCTACCTCTTCCTTCTTCTTCACACTTCTTCCTTCCTTTTCCTTCCGCCTTCTTATTCTATCCACTTTCTCCTTCCTTTTTGTGATACTTCCTGTCTCTTTCCGCCTAGGATTCTACCTGGCAGGTCCCGAGTCTACCTGATAGGTCCGGTCCTTGAGTCTACCTGGTAGATCCCCGAGTCTACCTGGCAAGTCATTAGGTCTACCTGGCGGATCTTTACATCAACCCGGTAGGTCATTAAATCTACCTGACAGGTCCTTCAGTCTACCTGACAGGTCCTTGAGTCTACCTGGCAGATCTCCGAGTCTACCTGACAGATCTCCGAGTCTACCTGGCAGATCTCCGAGTCTACCTGACAGGTCCTTGACTCTACCAGACAGGTCCTTGAGTCTACCTTACAGGTCCTTGAGTCTACCTGACAGATCCCCAAGTCTACCTCGCAGATCTCCGAGTCTACCTGGAAGATCCTTGAGTCTACCTGACAGGTCGCAGGTCGCCGGGAGGTGCACCTGGAGACCAAAATAGCTCATAAATACTGAGTCCACCTCCCAGGGTGCCTCACCTGGCCTATCTCACCTGGCCCGCCTCACATGGCCTGCCTCACTTGGCCTGTCTCACCTGGCCTGGCTCACCTGGACTAAGTCACCTGGACTGGCTCACCTGAACTGATTCACCTGGCCTGCCGCACCTGGACTACATCACCTGGCCTGGCTCACCTGGACTGATTCTCCTAGCCTGGCTCATCTAGTGTGGCTCACCTGGTTGGTGAAGGTGGTGAGTGTGGGTGGTGAAGGTTGGTAGACAGGTGGGGGCAATGGTGGGTGTGGGTGGTGAAAGTGGGTAGACAGGTGGGGGCAATGGTGGGTGTGGGTGGTGAAGGTGGGTAGACAGGTGGGGGCAATGATGAGTGTGGGTGGTGAAGGTGGATAGACAGGTGGGGGCAATGGTGAGTGTGGGTGATGAAGGTGGGTAGACAGGTGGGGGCAATGGTGGGTGTGGGTGGTGAAGGTGGATAGACAGGTGGGGGCAATGGTGAGTGTGGGTGAGGAGGATGGGTGGAAGGTGAGGTGAAGCGGGGTTGGATGGGGCGGGAGCTGGGGGCTGGTATAGGTGGCAGACGGGACGGGGGCAGGTGTGGGTGGGGAGGATGGGTGGCAGGCAGGCAGGCGGGGCGGGGCGGGGCGGGGCTAGGCGGGGCGGGGGCAGGCTGCCAAACGGGTGTCCCGGGGTACACTCGACACTGCTGCATGACACGCCCTCCCGGACCTGCTCCCCGGGGGGTGGGGCGGGGGGTGGTGGGGGAAGGGTTAGGGGGAAGGGGTGGGGGAGGTGGTGAAGAGGAGGAGAGGATGAAGGATAATAGAAGAGGCCGGAGTAGAAGATAACAGAGTAGGAGGTGGTGGTGGTGGTGGTGGTGGTGGTGGTGATGGTGATGGTGATGGTGGTGGTGGTGGTGGCAGTGGTGATGGTGGTGGTAGTGTTGGTGGTGATGATGGTGGTGGTGGTGGTGGTAGTGGTGGTGGTGGTGGTGGTGGTGGTGGTGGTGGCAGTGGTGATGGTGGTGGTAGTGTGGTGGTGGTGATGGTGGTGGTGGTGGTGGTGGTGGTGTGGTGGTGGTGGTGGTAGTGGTGGTGGTGGTGGTGGTGGTGGTAGTGGTGGTGGTGGTGGTGGTAGTGTTGGTGGTGATGATGGTGGTGGTGGTGGTGGCAGTGGTGATGGTGGTGGTGGTGGTAGTGTTGGTGGTGATGATGGTGGTGGCAGTGGTGATGGTGGTGGTGGTGGTGATGATGGTGGTGGTGGTGGTGGCAGTGGTGATGGTGGTGGTGGTGGTAGTGTTGGTGGTGATGATGGTGGTGGTGGTGGTGGTGGTGGTGGTGGTGGTGGTAGTGTTGGTGGTGATGATGGTGGTGGTGGTGGTAATGGTGGTGGTGAAGGAGAAATGGTCGTAGTCATCATGGTTAGTGGTAAACAATGTCGGTTGTGGAGGAGGAGATGATGATGATGATGATGATGATGATGATGATGGCGGCGGTGATGGTGGTGGTTCCTTGCTGGGGATGATAGCAGTAATGGTGGTGGTGGTGAAAGGAGTGCTAATGGTATTAGCTGAGCGGCTGCTTGTGGTAGAGAGAAGGTTTTCAGCGATAGTTGTTGTGGTAATGGTGTGGTAGTATTGACAGTGAAGATTGTGGTAGTAGTAGTAGTGGTAATAGTTTCTACTGATGGTGGTAGTGGTTTAATAAGTGGTGGTAGTGGTAGTGGTTTAACAAGTGGTGGTAGTGGGCTAACTGATGGTGGTAGTGAGCAAGTTGGTGGTGAAGGTGGTGGGCTGGCTGGTGATAGTGGTGGGCTGGCTGGTGGTGGTGGGCTGGCTGGTAGTGGTGGGCTGGCTGGTGGTGGTGGGCTATCACTATCGGGCTACTTTGCATCGATGTCAGTGGTGGTAATGAGTAGGGTGGCGGCGGTGGTAGTGGTGGAGAGATCGTGGACTGGTGGTACTGGTGGAGAGATCGTGGGCTGGTGGTAGTGGTGGAGAGATCGTGGGCTGGTGGTAGTGGTGGAGAGATCGTGGGCTGGTGGTACTGGTGGAGAGATCGTGGGCTGGTGGTAGCGGTGGAGAGATCGTGGGCTGGTGGTACTGGTGGAGAGATCGTGGACTGGTGGTAGTGGTGGAGAGATCGTGGGCTGGTGGCACTGGTGGAGAGATCGTGGGCTGGTGGTAGTGGTGGAGAGATCGTGGGCTGGTGGTAGTGGTGGAGAGATCGTGGGCTGGTGGTACTGGTGGAGAGATCGTGGGCTGGTGGTACTGGTGGAGAGATCGTGGGCTGGTGGTAGCGGTGGAGAGATCGTGGGCTGGTGGTACTGGTGGAGAGATCGTGGACTGGTGGTAGTGGTGGAGAGATCGTGGGCTGGTGGTACTGGTGGAGAGATCGTGGGCTGGTGGTAGTGGTGGAGAGATCGTGGGCTGGTGGTAGTGGTGGAGAGATCGTGGGCTGGTGGTACTGGTGGAGAGATCGTGGGCTGGTGGTACTGGTGGAGAGATCGTGGGCTGGAGGTAGTGGTGGAGAGATCGTGGGCTGGTGGTAGTGGTGGAGGGATCGTGGGCTGCTGGTACTGGTGGAGAGATCGTGGGCTGGTGGTACTGGTGGAGAGATCGTGGGCTGGAGGTAGTGGTGGAGAGATCGTGGGCTGGTGGGTTCATAAACAACGTGGATGCTGCTGCTGCTTTTATGGACCTTTTGCGAGCATTTCCCCCTTACTGCGTCTGGTGGTGGTGAATGGTGGTAGTGGTGGTGGTGAGGAATGGTGGTAGGGATGGTAGTGGTAGTAGTGGTGGCGATGAATGGTGGTAGGGAAGATGGTGGTGAGGAATGGTGGTAGGGATGGTAGTGGTAGTAGTGCTGGCGATGAATGGTGGTAGGGAAGATGGTGGCGATGAATGGTGGTAGGGATGGTGGTAGTAGTAAAGGTGGTGCGGGTTGGTGGTGTACTGACAGCAGGAGGCAGCAGTAAATAGCAGGAGGCAGTAGGAGGCAGCAGGGGGTAGGAGGAGGTATCAAGAGGCAGAAAGAGGCGGTAAGAGGCAATAGGAGGTAGCAGGAGGCAGTAGGAGATAGCAGGAGGCAGGAAGCAACAGAAGACAGTAGGAGACAGCAGGAGGCAGTAGGAGATAGCAGGAGGCAGCAGGGGATAGCAGGAGGCAGTAGGGGGCAGTAAGAGGCAGCAAGAGGCAGTAGGAGGTAGCAGGAGGCAGTAGGAGACGGACAGCAGGAGGCAGTAGGAGAAGGACAGCAGGAGGCAGTAGAAGGCAGCAGGAAGAAGGGAGCGCCAGAGGTTAGTGATGTTCACTCTGATATGACCTCCCGTCGCGTGTGTCAAGACCCTAGTGCGAGGGGGCGTGGGCGTGGGTATGGGTATAAAGGGACGATAGAATGAGTGCATGTACAGGGGCGTGAGCGTGTGGGTGAATGTGGGCGTGGGTGTGGGCATAGGGGGGACAAGAGAATAAGGATGTGGGGAGCGTGGGTGGATGTGAGTATAAACATGGGCATGTGTATACAGAGAAGATACATGAGTATACCTGGGTATGACCGTAAACATGGGCATGTGGGCGTGGACCCTGCTGTCAACCGTACCATGAAGATGCGTGTGGGAGTGTCGGCGTGTGGGTGTCTATGAGGGCGTGTGTATAGAGTATGGGTGTATAGACGCTCATATACAAGTGTATGTGGGCGTGATCATATTATGGGTTGGCATGGGCGCGCGTAAATATATCATGGGCGTGCGTGGGTGGGTGTGAATATATCATCAGCGTGTGTGGGTGGGTGTGAATATATCATGGGCGTGCGTGGGTGGTTGTGAATATATCATGGGCGTGCGTGGGTGAGAGTGGGTGAGCGTGGATCTAAGGTGCCAACACTCGGGGTGCCACGTGTTCTGCCTGTCTCCGTGTCCAAGTTTTTGTGGTCTAGTGCTTGGTAGTGCCACGGGTGCCCGAAGGTGTGACATGCCTGGTGTCGGGTAAGTAACTTGGCTGCCATGTGTGCCTAATAGTGCCACTGGTGCCTGGTAGTTCCATGCGTGCCAGAAGTGCCTAGTAGCGCCACGAGTCCCATATGTTTCTGGTAAAGCCATGGTTAGTGTCACAGGTGTTATATGTGTCTGGTAGTGTCACAGGTACCTGGTAATATCACAGTTACCTGATAGTGCCGTAGTTACCTGGTAGTGTCACGATCACCTGGTAGTGTCACGGTTACCTGGTAGTGCCACGGTTACCTGGTAATATCACAGTTACCTGGTAGTGCCGCAGTTACCTGGTAGTGCCGTGGTTACCTGGTAGTGTCACGGTTACCTGGTAGTGTCACGGTTACCTGGTAGTGCCACGGTTACCTGGTAATATCACAGTTACCTGGTAATATCACAGTTACCTGGTAGTGCCGCAGTTACCTGGTAGTGCCGCAGTTACCTGGTAGTGTCACGGTTACCTGGTAGTGCCACGGTTACCTGGTAGTGCCATGGTGACCTGGTAGTACAGTGGTTACCTGGTAGTGCCACAAACCACTCGTAGTAAATTGGTGCCTAACAATGTCATCAGTATGGTCTGGGGTACTGGCCCAGGGTCTTGTTACTGTGTCGGTCTAAAGTATAAGGTGATGAATGATGTTTAAACCTCTCTCTCTCTCTCTCTCTCTCTCTCTCTCTCTCTCCATCTATCAGTCCCCCTCCATGACTCACCCTTGAAGGACGACCATGTGTGTGGGCCTCTCTACATTACACAGCGGCCCATCACCTCGTACCATCTTATCGACTCCCCAGCTTTTGTCTTCCTCGTTCTTCATCAAGGAATTTAACTGATTAAAATCTCTTCATCTATTACTTCCTCCGTACAGTATCTTTAGTCCATCATGTTGTGTGTTTTCCTACAGCCTGTGTTTACCCGCCCGCCAAACAATGGTGGTATTTACATGTGTCGTTGTTCTCTGTTAACATTCTCGTGTCTGTACATCACCTTTATTTACGTTTGTTTGTCCGATACCTGTCAAAGTTTAAAACAATAAAGATTAATAAGTTGGCTCGTGTTGACTCAAGCACTTCTGGTTTCAGGGTTACGGCTCTTTCAAAAAGATAAAAAGTTGTGTTTTTATTTTGTCTGGTTTTTTTTTTTTACTTGTAAAGTGATGAGACTTGTGATACTTTAAGACGACTCACTGAACACATTCTTAAAGAGACCACAACACGACACACCTCACTCTACTCAACTATGTCAACAACACTCAACTTTTCACCCGGTTTATCCTGGAAGTTTGTTTCCGTCTCACACTTCATCCTTAATCTTCAAGCATTTACCTTCCTTGTTTTATCGTTTATAATCGTTACTCAAGCCTTGTGCAGTAAGGTCAAACACACACCCACTAACGCGTCAACACAGTGCGTATACATCCTGCCATAGGCTCTGCAGGGGCTACACAGGTATAGGAAAGATGGCTTACCCAGTCCTTGAAGAGGTCGACGGGTTGCTGTTGTCTGAGGTCACGAGTTCTGTCAACAATTGCCTCGTTGGTGTCATTCTCGGAGCACTTTTGTGTCCCCATCATGGTTCAGTAAAACCCTCCGTCACCTCTTCGTCAGATCATAAGTTGGAAGTGCTCGAAAAAAAGAAGCCTCACAGCGGACACTAAATCAACTTAACCAAACCTAACCTAACCTAACTAACCTAACCGAACTAACCTAACCTAACCTAACCTCACATAATTAAACTTGACTTCCCCATGTAGCATCGGGGAGATTAATCTTCAGGTGGAATAAGATGGGGGCATGAATCTTCAGGTGATCAATTTTATTAATATTGCTCACTGCACTTTAAGAGACTAGTCCCCCCCCCCCCCCCACACACACACAAGAAAGAATTAAACACCCAACTATTTTGATTATCTAATTATTCTAAACCAATCAAACTAATCAATATCTAAGTAAATTACCTCAACGAATTCTGACATAACAGACAACAAACAAGATAAATCTAAAAAAGTAAACAAAGTAAACAAACACAAACAATAACTGGGATAACACTACTGTTTAATGAGTCTCTCAGTAACTGTGTCCAACTCACCAAAGGTATTTACTGGACGGTCACAAAACTCGTAAATTATATAAATAAAACTAACTAATTTAATAACGGATGAACAAATCAACTAACGAGCAAATTAACTGTCTATTAAATATTCTCTCGAGTAATTTAACTACCCAGTCAACAGTTTATTTAAAAGGTGAACTAACTGTCAAATTAATTACCTACCTAATAAGTGATTCAACTGGTAAATAGATCCCCTAACCTAACACAAATGAACTGACTGACTGGCTAAAAGCGACCTGACTGTCAAATTAAAAACAGTCTTATGTACCAAGTAGAGCTGACAGTCCAATAGCAAACAGGTCATATAGTAATTGTTGCTCTAGACGACTGAGTTAACTGGCTGACTGGCACATCACCACCAGTCGGCTAAGGCAAGATCGTCTCTCTGACAGTCGTTACGTAAAGCCATGTCCTTCGGTAGGTCAATTGCTGCTGTGGTCAGATGTAGACAGCAGACAGCAGCAACAGACAAAAGCAGCACAAAGAACAGCAGACTCCAGCACCAACAAGAACAGCAGATTCCAGCACCAACAAGAACAGCAGACTCCAGCACCTCCAAGAACAGCAGACCCCAGTACGAACAAGAACAGCAGACTCCAGCACCAACAAGAACAGCAGACTCCAGCACCTCCAAGAACAGCAGACTCCAGCACCAACAAGAACAGCAGACTCCAGCACCTCCAAGAACAGCAGACTCCAGCACCTCCAAGAACAGCAGACTCCAGCACCAACAAGAACAGCAGACTCCAGCACCTCCAAGAACACCAGACTCCAGCACCTCCAAGAACAGCAGACTCCAGCACCAACAAGAACAGCAGACTCCAGCACCTCCAAGAACAGCAGACTCCAGCAATAGAATTCGGAAATAATCGCAGGAAAAAATATTATAAAAAATCAGGAAAAAACAATTATTCTAAGACAACAAAAACATCAAAAGTATCACCATTAACAATAACAGCCTAAAGACAAACAACAGCAAAAAAACAGCAGCAAAAACAACAACAACGATACCAGGGACCCACCACCACCACACCAGGGACCCACCACCACCATCACCAGGGACCCATCACCAGGAACCCACCACCATCACCAGGAACCCACCACCACTACCAGGGACCCACCACCACCACCACCAGGGACCCAACAACATCACCAGGAACCCACCACCACCACCATGGACCCACCACCATCACCAGGAACCCACCACTACCAGGGACCCACTATGGGACCCACCACCATCACCAGGGACCCACCACTATCACCGGGGACCCACACAACCACACCAGGGACCCACCACCACACCAGGGGCCCACCACCACCATGGACCCAACATGACCAGAGAGCCACCATCACTACCAGGAACCCACCACCACCATCACCACCATCACCGGGGACCCACCACCATCACCAGGGACCCACCACCATCACCAGGGACCCACCACCATCACCAGGGAACCCGGACAAGGAACCCGTCTGTGAGGACCCCAGCAGGGAGGGGGGATGGGGCCAGGGGTGGGGCAGGGAGGGGGCCAGGGGGCAGCAGGTGGGGCGGCGCTTGCACGGTCAGCTGCCGGAGCATGTTGTTGTCTGGGCGGGGGAAAGGGGGATGCAAGGCCAGGCGTGCAGCTGCAGTCAACCCCCCTCCACCCCTCCTTCCTACTGCCCCTTTCCTCCCTCCACCCCCTCCACCCTTCCCTCCCTTCCTCCACTACTCCTCCATCACCATGACCCCCACCCTCCCTCTACTCCCTATCCCCAACCCTCTCCTCCCCTCCCCAACCTGCCTCCACCCCACTATTCCTCCTGCTCCTCCAATCCCTCCCTCGACCCAACTTCCCTCCCCTCCCTCCTTCTCTACCCCTCTCACTCATTCCCTCCCCCACCTCCTCCTTCCCCTGGTTATTTGCACACAGATGGTACCTCGTTTATTGGCTATTTATTTACCCCCCCCTCCTCTCACCCCCCCCCCCCCCAACGCCACAACAACACAGCAAAATCCAACACGTGACAGACATGACGTAAGACACAAGCAGGACAAAGAATGGCCTCCATACACACACGTCTTGTCTCCCTCACCTCGTAACACAAGGTCTACAGAACCGCATGAACCCGTCAACACGTCTCTAACCTAACCTAACCAAACCAAACCTAACCAAACCTAACCTAACCTAACCTAACCTAACCCAACCTAACCTATCCTAACCTAACCTAGCCCAACCTAGCCTTACCTAACTTAACTTAACCTACCCTAACCAAGCGTAACCTATAGCTAACGTAGTTCAGATCCCACCTGACATACTGTACCTTGACACCATACACAAGATATCGTATATTTTCTTCTAATAACATGACACAATTTCTCTATATACTTCCAGATTACCAAATTCAACCTTTCAGTATCATAAAACACACAGGTATCGTAAAGCACACAGGTATCGTAAAACACACAGGTATCGTAAAACACACAGGCATCGTAAAACACACAGGTATCGTAATGCACACAGGTATCGCAAAACACACAGTTATCGTAAAGCACACAGGTACCGCAAATTACACAGGTATCGTAATGCACACAGGTATCGTAAAGCACACGGGTTTCTATTGTAAGGTGTTTATTGTTAACACGGCCCACAAGACAACGATAATTAACTCAAAAAGGTATCGTGACTTTTTCTTGTAATGATAACACACAGGTGAATCCTCGGCAGGTATATTTGTGGGAATTGTCCGACACTGAAGGAGGAAGGATGACACCACTACTACCATCATCATCATCATCATCATCATCACCATCATCATTATAATCATCATCATCATCATCATCATCATCACCATCATCATTATAATCATCATCACCATCACCATCATCATCACCTCGGCGCCTCTCGGTCACACTGCAATACTCCTTTTTGTCTCATTAAACCCGTAGTGGTGAAGTAGTGGTGATGTGATGGTGATGTGATGGTGATGTGATAATGGGGCAGTGGTGTGGGTGGTGAAGCTCAGTAGTGGACAATGGCAGGGCAGTGGTGAGTGGTGATAGTAGTGTGGTACTTGCTGGGGTGGGTGAAGGGGTGGTACTTGTTGGGGTGGGTGAAAGGGGCGGTACTTGTTGGGGTGGGTGAAAGGGGTGGTACTTGTTGGGGTGGGTGAAGGGGTGGTTCTTGCTGGGTGGGTGAAAGGGGTGGTACTTGTTGGGGTGGGTGAAAGGGGTGGTATTTGTTGGGGTGGGTGAAAGGGGTGGTACTTGTTGGGGTGGGTGAAAGGGGTGGTACTTGTTGGGGTGGGTGAAAGGGGTGGTACTTGTTGGGGTGGGTGAAAGGGGTGGTACTTGTTGGGGTGGGTGAAAGGGGCGGTACTTGTTGGGGTGGGTGAAAGGGGTGGTACTTGCTGGGGTGGGTGAAAGGGGTGGTACTTGTTGGGGTGGGTGAAAGGGGTGGTACTTGTTGGGGTGGGTGAAAGGGGTGGTACTTGTTGGGGTGGGTGAAAGGGGTGGTACTTGTTGGGGTGGGTGAAAGGGGTGGTACTTGCTGGGATGGGTGAAGGGGGTGATACTTGCTGGGATGGGTGAAGGGGTGGTTCTTGCTGGGTGGGTGAAGGGGTGAGAGGAGGATGGTGAGCAAGGCGACGCAGTAGTGACCTTCTGCAGGAGCCTGGTGACATTTTACATAACCTCTGGGCGGTGCTCCTGGTGCTGGTAGGGGGGGTAGGGATGCTGGTGGGGGGTAGGGGGTGTTGGAGATGCTGGTGTTGGGGGGGGGGTAGGGGGTGTTGGAGATGCTGGTGTTGGGGGGGGCGGGGTTGTAGGTGGTGATGGTGATGATGATGGTGGAAGTAAAAAAACGTGTTTGTGATGGTAGTGGTGGTGATAGTGCAGGTGTTGTTGATGGTGATGGTGGTGGTGATGATAGTGGTTGTGGTGGTAGTGGTGGTAACGGTGTTTGAGGAGGGAGACTAGTGGTGGTGGTGATGATGGGTATTAAATAGTGATGATAGTAGTAGTGATTGATGGTGAGGCAGGTGGTGATAGTGTGGTCAGTCTCTTATAGTGTCTTGTAGTGGTGGTAGGAATATTTATGTGGGTAGTAGTAGTAGTAGTAGTAGTAGTAGTGGTGGTGGTGGTGGTGGCGGCAATAATTGTGGGAGTGGGGTCAATAGTTGTGGTCATGGGAGCTGATAATTGTGGTAGATACTGGTAGCTTATGGCGGTGTTAATGATGATAGTGGTAATTGCGGTAGATACTACTGATTGATACTATTGGTGATTGTAATTGTGGTAGGTATTAATAACTGATAACGAGGGGAGTGGTGGTGATAATGGTTGTAGATAAAGGTAAGTGGCGGTGTTGGTGGCGATAATGTTTGTAGATTGTAGTTGCTGTTAGTGGTGGCGATCGTGGTAGGGCGTCTTGGTTGTGAGAATTTGGTCTGCTGATAAGCGGAAGAAATTGGTCTTAGAAAAGCAAACAAACAGACAGAAACAGACAGACAGACAGACAGATAGTCTTTCATAAATAAACAGAAAACAATGTCGCTAAATGACAGGAGAAAGACACTGACAGCAAAAGACAGGGTAGAGCTGACAGTAGAAAGAAATGAGAGCTGACAGTAGAAAAATAACAGCTGACAGTAGAAAAATAACAGCTGACAGTAGAAAAGTGAGAGCTGACAGAAGAAAAATGACAGTTAACAGTAGAAAAATAACAGCTGAGACAGTAGACAGGTTGAGAAACAATAGACGACACACACACACACACACAAAGCAGAGAGCAGAGCACCCTAGGATGTAACACTCATTAAGGACAGGTAGAACACACCTGCAACTTTGTGTGGAGGAAGGTAGCTGCAGGAAGGAGGGAGGGAGGGAGGGAGGGAGAACAGGAAGGGATGAAGGAAGGGAGGGAAGGTAAGAGAAGGGAAGGAAGGGGAGGAAGGGAAGAAAAGAGGGGGAGAAGGAGGTAGGGGAAGAGAAAGGGAGGGAAGGAAGGGGGGAAGGAGGAAGGGAGGAAGGGAAAACGGGAGAAAAGAAGGGAGGGAAGGAAGGAAGGAGGGAGGGAAGAAGGAAGGAGGGAGAGACGTGACTTTTTTGTGTCAGTAAATAAAGGAAATGGATCTTAGCACCTGTTGAGAGAGAGAGAGAGAGAGAGAGAGAGAGAGAGAGAGAGAGAGAGAGAGAGAGAGAGAGGCCTTGACCTGACCTTGGCACGTGGTAGAGTCATAATTCACAGGGTAATCTACGCCTAACACACACACACACACACACACACACACACACACACACACACACATCCTATTGCTTGAGTTTCCGCCTTCGGTATCAATGGTACAAAGGAAGTGAGATTGAGATGGTAGTGTGGTACTTGGTAGTGTGGTGGTGGTGGTGTGGTTGTGGTGTGGTAGAGTTGTGGTAGTGTGGTTGTGGTGTGGTACTGTGGTTTTGGTGTGGTAGAGTTGTGGTCAGTAGTGTGGTAGTGTGGTTGTGGTGTGGTAGTGTGGTTGTGGTGTGGCAGAGTTGTGGTCAGTGGTGTGGTAGAGTTGTGGTCAGTAGTGTGGTAGTGTGGTTGTGGTGTGGTAGAGTTGTGGTAGTGTTAATGGTGTGGTTGCATGACAGGAGTAGTGTGGTAGTTCCTTGCAGTAGTGTGGTAGTAGTAGTAGAAGTGCAAGATGTTTCTACGCCAGACTCGCGGAGGTGATCTCCGAACAGAAGCAGCAGCCCAGAAGTTACGTCACAGCCTGGATGAGATGTCGACTGTCTTTCTCTCTCCTTCGGTCGGCTTTGCTCTGCCTCAGGGGAACGAGAGCTTCTGCCCCAACTCCGACAACTGCTGCAGATATTGACTATGAGGCTACTGTCACTGAATGCCGCATAGATCTGCGGCTCAACTAATTTAACACAGATAGGATAGCTACTTATGTATTAGGATATTTAATATTAAGGTAATAAAATGGTGGCGAAGGTGTGGCTATTGGGGGAGGCTGGAGGCCACGTAGTAGTAGAAAAAAAGTAGTAGTAGTAGTAGTAGTGTGGTAGTATGGTAGTTATTATATTGTCGCTATTATAGAATAACTACCACACCGCTACTACCACCATTACCACAATTCCTCCACTACCACACGTCCACCACCACACGTATCGAGAGCATCATAAATGCCATGATATGTAACCTTCCCTCACCTCCCCACCACACCTTCCCCCCCCCCTCCACATACACCCCCTACCCTTGATCTCACCCCCAACAATCCCTCTCAACACCTTCACTACACCACAACATTACTCCCCTACTCTCCCCAATCAAATCCTTTTAATTCTTTATATACAAAATCCCCCTAACTCTCACTCCCCAACACTCATTCTCCACCATTCACCCACCTTTCTCCACCTCCCCCACCCCTTCTCCACCACACTCACCCCTCACCCCATCTCCACCACACTCACCCCTCACCCCATCTCCATCACTCACCCCCTCATTACTTCTACCCGCCCCCCCCCTCACCACTTCTCCCTCACCCCCCTCTCCACCACTCACCCCCCAGCAGTGTACACAGGAGGGGTGGGGACATATAGACACACGGTAACGTCAACATGAAGAAAAAGCACACACACAAATACTGACTCAAAGACAGACCAAGAAAAATACTTAACAATATAGGTATATAAACTTGTATATGTACACAGTCACACACACGCGTACATGAATACCTCTACCTATACACGCATACGTACATGAATACCTCTACCTATACACACATACGTACATGAATACCTCTATCTAGACACACGCGTACATGAATACCTCTACCTATACACGCATACGTACATGAATACCTCTATCAAGACACACACGCGTATATGAATACCTCTACCTATACACACATACGTACATGAATACCTCTATCAAGACACACGCGTACATGAATACCTCTACCTATTCACGCATACGTACATGAATACCTCTACCTATACACACACGCGTACATGAATACCTCTACCTATTCACGCATACGTACATGAATACCTCTACCTATACACACATACGTACATGAATACCTCTATCTAGACACACACGCGTACATGAATACCTCTACCTATACACACATACGTACATGAATACCTCTACCTATGCACACATACGTACATGAATACCTCTACCTATACACGCATACGTACATGAATACCTCTACCTATACACACATACGTACATGAATACCTCTACCTATTCACGCATACGTACATGAATACCTCTACCTATACACACACGCGTACATGAATACCTCTACCTATTCACGCATACGTACATGAATACCTCTACCTATACACGCATACGTACATGAATACCTCTACCTATACACACATACGTACATGAATACCTCTATCTAGACACACGCGTACATGAATACCTCTACCTATACACGCATACGTACATGAATACCTCTACCTATACACACATACGTACATGAATACCTCTACCTATACACACATACGTACATGAATACCTCTACCTATACACGCATACGTACATGAATACCTCTACCTATACACACATACGTACATGAATACCTCTACCTATACACACATACGTACATGAATACCTCTACCTATACACGCATACGTACATGAATACCTCTACCTATACACGCAAACGTACATGAATACCTTTATATAAATACATATCTGCGTACATGAATATTTTAACCTATACACACACTTGTGTTCATGATTACCTCTACATGTACACATACACGTACATGAACAACTCTACATACACACTAGTACATGAACACCTCTACATGCATACATACACACGTACATGCACACCTCTACAAACACAGACACACGTATATGTACATCACACACACACACACACACACACACACACCTCAGGCATATCAGTTTGTTTCTGTTCTTTGTCTACCCATTTAACTGTAACTGTTTATATTTCACTGTCTACGGATGTGTTTGCCTGTCGACAATCTATCACCCACTCTACGTCTTGTTTACCTGTCTCTTCATCTGTCTTTCATTCCCTCCGTCTATATAAATCTGACTAATAATATACATAAATTTTTACATTTATATTTAATAGTAATTTATTTGGTAATTTGTATTTATATGTGATTTCATTCATATATGTATTAGAAACTCACTCACATACTGTTGTATATATTATACGTGTATACAAGATGTAGTGATACACACACACACACACACACACACACACGTACACACACCTGTAACTTCACACGTACATACACACCACACACCTCCACAAACAAACACACACACACACACACACACACACACCTCCACACACACACACACCTGTAACTTTACACATACACACACCTGTAACTTCACACGTACATACACACCACACACTTCCACAAACACACACACACACACACACACACACACACACACCTCCACACACACACACACCTGTAACTTTACACATACACACACCTGTAACTTCACACGTACATAGACACCTACACACACCTGTTCTCTCACATACACACCAGTAAAGAAGCACTCACGCGATAACACGTTCCCTCAGGCCTCTCTCTCTCTCTCTCTCTCTCTCTCTCTCTCTCTCTCTCTCTCTCTCTCCATACAGTAACAACAACAGACGAAACAGCCGTGAGAACAACAGCACACAGCATCAACAATAACAATAACAAGAACAGCAATAACAATAACAGCATCAAGAAAAACAATAACAGCAGCAACAATAACAACAACAGCAATAACAATAACAGCATCAAGAATAACAATAACAGCAGCAACAATAACAATATAAACTTCAGGAGCAATAACAATAACAGCATTGACAATAACAATAACAGCAGCAGCAGCATCAATAATATACACAATAGCAGCACATCCACCACCACCACCAGTCAATAGGTATATACAGTACAGTAGGATGGTACATGATGACCACACTCATGACGAAGACGATGACGAAGACGAGGCTGACGAAAACGATGAGTTATTAACCTTTCAATACATTTCTCTTATTATTCTGTAAAACACATGAGCCTTCCCCCCCCCCCCCCCATAATAATACCTCCTTCAGATAACCCATAAGAGAAGCATTCATTTAAACGTATGTAATGAACTACCTAACGACCGACACACGGTAACTGAGTCATTAAAAGACATCAAGAAGAATCGCCATGCTATCCCGGCATCTCGTTCACGTAATTAGCCTGGGCAGCGACTTATACTTACAGTACAGTGTAGCGTTTTCACTTAATACTGGTGGTGGACGTCCGGTGAGTTATGGTGTGTAATACTGCGGTAGGAGGTGGTGGGTAGGCGTGCGGGCGGGGGCGGGTGGAGGACGAGGTGGGCAGGAGGCGGGTGTAGGAAGAAGTGGGTGGGAGGCGGGTGGAGGAAAAAGTGGGCGGTGGAGGAAGAGATGGGCGGGAGGCGGTCGAGGAAGAGATGGGCGGGTGGAGGACGAGGAGGGTGGGAGCAGGTGGAGGAGGAGTCAGATAGGAGGTGGGCGGGAAGAGGAAATAATAGGTGGGCGAAGGACCAGGTGGGCAGGAGGCGGGTGTAGGAAGAAGTGGGTGGGCAGGTGGAGGAGGAGTTAGGTAGGAGGTGGGCGGAAGAAGGGGGTGGACTGGAGAGGGTGGAGGACAAGATACGAGGGAGACGGGCGGGAGGAGGAAGTGGCGGGTGGGCAAAGGATGAGGTGGGCGGACGAAAGACGAGATGGGCGGGCGGAGGACAAGTTGGACGGGCGGAACAAGTGATGGGCGAAGGTTAGGCGGATAGAGCTGGGGTCAGGGGAGGTGCAAGAAGAAGAAGAAGAAGAAGAAGAAGAAGAAGAAGAAGAAGAAGATGACGAAGAAAGAAGAATAAAAAAAAGATGAAAAAGAAGAATAAAAGAAACGATGGATATTGTAAGTAAACAAGAAGACGACAACAACAGGTAAGCGGTAAACAAGGACAGGTCTCGGCCATGCAGCACACCACAACCACAGGTAAGAGGCCGTAACTCTGCACGGTCAAGGTGTATAATAGTGATGCTGTTCATTACCGTATACCTGTCCTCTCTGATCACCTGCTCATATAACCCACATACCAAGATTCATTAAAATCCATCACTATTTGTTTTCTTTTTATCACCTTCACAGCTCATGGACGCACGGACGCATGGAAACATGGTTGCATGGACTCGCGGACGCATGAACTCGCAGACGCACGGATGGATGGACAAAAGGAGGAATGGACAGAATACATGCTTTCCTGTCCTCCTGAGACGACATAGACAGACAAACAGACAGACTAGAGAGAGAGAGAGAGAGAGAGAGAGAGAGAGAGAGAGAGAGAGAGAGAGCTCCCAGCCAGCCGGTTATTGCCCCAGGCGCCGGATCCGGTGATCAGTAATATTTCTCTAAATTTCTCACTCGGACCAATAATTTCCATTCCGGTTTGTGGCATAAAAACTGGTTCACTGTGTCTGACCCCACCGACTGCGCACGTGGTCCTCTCCTCGGCGCAGGTGCTCGTTTTACCAGGCGCAGTTGTTGGTGTTTACGTCACCTGTAAGACATCTACAGGGATGACTTTTCTGCGCATGTGCTGGAGTTTCTGCGCAGGTAATGGGTTTAATGCATACTTACTGGGTATGTTGTACACGGACGGGGTTTGCTGTGCAGGTGATGGGTATACTGCACAGACAGTGGGTTTACTGCGCAGGTGTTTGGTATAGTGGGCAGGCGGAGGGTATACTACACAGGCACTGAGTTTACTGCGCACGCACTGGGTTGATTGTGTAAAAATAACTGCGCAGTTCCGGATATGAATTACCGCGTTGGTTTGATGTGGATTACTGCGCAAGTTTTATATAAAATATTACGTAATACTAATAAGGATCACTGTGGAAATTCAATGTGAATTCTTGTGCAATTTTTTCTTGGATTACTCAACAAATTTAAATTGAATTACTGCGCACTCCTAATGTGGATACCTGCGAGGGTTTAGTTTACAATATTGGGCATCTTAGTAGTTCAATTACTGACAGAATTGTATATGTGTTCTTGTGGATTACTGCGCATGCACCTGTGAGGGCTTAGTGCGCCTTGATTATAGCGCCCGTCAAGAAAGAGAGAAGAGGTATATGAGCAAAATATAATTGTTTCATCTTTGTTATAATTGTACTCTCTCTAAAGCTCGCCCCCACACACACACAGTCTTACGCCACTGCTAGCATACAATAATAATAATGACATCAAAATAATGATAATAACAATAATAATAATAATAATAATAATAATATTAACAATAACGACAATAATAATAATAATAATAATAATAATAATAATAATAATAATAATAATAACGACAATAATAATAATAATATTAACATTAACAACAATAATAATAATAATATTAACAATAACGACAATAATAATAATAAGTTTAACAATAACAATAATGACAATAATAATAATGATATCAAATACCTTTCATCTTTGTTGTCGTAAGCGACCAAAATGTTGACAGTCAAAACAGACACAAGTGATATTATGAAACAAACACGGGATCAGCTGACTGGAGGAGGAAGAGTTATGAATGAACCCTTTAATTCGTCGTAAACACGTGTCTGGCCATTCATACGCCCATGTTTGTTTACATCATGGGGGTGAGTATGACGTCACCACCTATACGCCGGTGTTTGTTTACATCATGGGGGCGAGTAGGACGTCACCACCTATACGCCGGTGTTTGTTTACATCATGGGGGCGAGTATGATGTCACCACCTATACGCCGGTGTTTGTTTACATCATGGGGGCGAGTATGACGTCACCACCTATACGCCCGTGTTTGTTTACATCATGGGGGCGAGTAGGACTTCTTCTGTTATATAATTATCTTTAACATATCTTCTTTTTACACCTTATCTTTCTACTTTTTCTTACGATATCTTCTTCTTCTATATATCATCTTGTATATATTATTACGTTCTGTTATGTATTTTGTGACCGAGAGATAATATTTTGTTTGTCATAG
>CAUDMG010003130.1:260000-270000 GCA_958450375.1 Homarus gammarus
TGTGTGTGTCTGTCTGTTTGTCGTACTGTTTATCTGTCTTTCTAATAATAATAATAATAATAATTAACGGTTTATTGAAAGAGCTTGGCAGCCAGAAGGCTGAAAATATACAGTTACATATTTGGGGAGTGGGTTACGAATTACAAATAATATACAAGTAACATAAGAGAGGGGGGTAGTGTGCAGTGGGGGGGGGGGAGGATAGTGTTCAGTGTAGGGTGAGAGACAGTAGAGTGAGTAGTAGTGTAGGGTGATGGCCGGGTGAGGGTCGGGCCGGGTGAGGGGCCAGCGGTCGATAAGAGGGTACATTTAAGGTACGCATCTTGACCGAGACTGGTGCCTGACTTCTATGGTGTGTTACAGGTTACGGTGTTACTGTAGGTCGTCATATGTTACTGTAGGTCATGTGTTGCTGTAGGTCGTCACGTGTTACTGTAAGTCGTCAAGTGTTACTGTAGGTCAAGTGTTACTGTAGGTCGCCAAGTGTTACTGTAGACCGTCACGTGTTACTGTAGGTCGTCAAGTGTTACTGTAGGTCGCCATGTGTTACTGTAGGTCGCCAAGTGTTACTGTAGACCGTCACGTGTTACTGTAGGTCGTCAAGTGCTCCTGTAGATCGTTAAGTGTTACTGTAGGTCGTCAAGTGTTACTGTAGGTCGCCAAGTGTTACTGTAGACCATCACGTGTTACTGTAAGTCGTCACGTGTTACTGTAGACCGTCACGTGTTACTGTAGATCATCACGTATTACTGTAGACCGTCACGTGTTACTGCAGGTGGCCATGTGTTCCTACAGATCGTTGGGTGTGTTACTCTAGGCCGTCACGTATGTATGTATGTATGTATGTATGTATGTAGCTGTCTGGCACTACTATCACCCAGCCTTCACTCCCTATCTGGCAAGTTTGGTACCAATTCACAGCGGGGTCTACTGGGGGGTGTTAGGGGCTGGTACCTTGGGCGTGAACCATGAGACAGAAAGTGAGGACATTGCCACTCGGCCACCGCAACTCCGAGAATATGATTAATCGATACCTAATAAGACTTAGCAATGATTAATAAGACTTAGTTATATTGAAAAGTGAACACGGGTCCCATAGGCTTACCGGACACTTACCGAACAGTCCGTTATAAGTACTGTACTGGATTACCTTCACTCCCCTAAACTATAATGTTCTATATACATTTATAGCTCGGTGGATGGGGGTACTACTCCGGGAATGAACTCCACCCACACACTCCCCAACACACACCCCAACACACTCCCCCACACACTCCTCCCCAACACACTCCCCCACACACTCCTCCCCAACACACTCCACCAAAATATTACCTCCACTCATCCAGTGCATCAATCATCAAGACCACCTTATTACTTATCGTCCTCTTTCTTCTCCTACTTCCTCTTTGATGGCCTTTTATCTTCTACTCTTCCTCCTCCTCATTTCTTCCTCTTCCACTCCTCCTGCTCTGTTTTCTCTTTTTCACTCTTATTTTTTTCTTTCACGCATTTCCCTCACTTTCAGCTCACCATCAATACCTTTTTTTACACACACACACTCTCTCTCTCTCTCTCTCTCTCTCTCTCTCTCTCTCTCTCTCTCTCTCTCTCTCTCTCTCTCTCTCTCTCTTCCTCCTCCTCCTGCTTCCTTCCCCTTCCCTCCTCCTCTCTACCACTCTATCTCTCCCCTCCTTCTCCTCACCCACTAGTTCTTGTCTTTCAGCGCCCTCTTCTCGTCCTCTCCTGTTACTCCTTCTTCATTCTCTATTCCCTTCTCTCCTCCTCTTCCTCTTATTCTCTCAGCCTTTCCTCCTCCTCCTCCTTATTCTCTCAGCTATTCCTCCCCCTCCTCCTCTCTCAGCACCCTCCCAGCTGCTCTTCCATTTCCTCTTCCTCCTCCTCTTACAGTACTCTCCCACCCTCTCCTCCTCCTGTTCTTCTCTCAGCACTCCCCCAGCCCCTCCCCCTCATCTCTCAGCACCCTCCTTCCTCTTCCACCTCTATGAGCACTCTCCTTCCTCCTCCTCCACCTCTCTCAGTACACTCCTAGCCCCTCCTCTCTCAGCCCTTTCCTCCACCTCTCTCAGCCCTCTCCTCCACCTCTCTCAGCAGTCTCCTCCTCTCTCAGCACTCTTCTCCTCTCCCTCCTCTCTCAGCAGCTCCTGGAGCCAAGGTTCAAGCACACTTCAGGTCTGCCTGTGACGGGGCGACCCGATGACGTCCACAGATTGAGGTGAACCCTCTTATGGTAACCCGTCCTTAGGTGACTCTCCTCCTCCTACTTCACCTGGCCGCTCATTCAGGTGCTTCAGGTCGAAGTCTGTGAGTATTCCAGGTCCCTACGGTAATTTTCAGGGACTTTTAGTTGACTTAGACAGGTAATAGTGTCCAGTATCGTCATTTAGGGCACTTGAGGTCTCTTCGTGCCGACACCTAATAGTCACATAGTTGAGACCTTATCCTTGTGTTGATCGATTATAGGTATTTTAAGTCAGTTTGGGTCGTCGGTGTTATGCACTTGAGTTTTCTGTGATCATTGTTAGCTGCTTCAGGTTGTCTCTCAGCTTCCCCTCAGGTGCTTCAGGTTGTCTCTCAGCTTCCCCTCAGATGCTTCAGGTTGTCTCTCAGCTTCATCTCAGGTGCTTCAGGTTGTCTCTCAGCTTCCCCTCAGATGCTTCAGGTTGTCTCTCAGCTTCATCTCAGGTGCTTCAGGTCACTTCAAGTCGATGGCCTCGGAGACCTGAGTATGTGCCTGTCCTCTGAGACCTGAGTACCTACGCTGCTCTCAGTTCACGTGTTCCAGGTATTTCATCCCTCCTCCTCCACCTCCTCTGCCCCTCCACAACCCCCTCCCTCCCCACTCCCTCCTCCACCTCCCCCCCCCCCGACACCTCACCTCCCTACACCCTCCTCCTGCCTGCTCTTGCACCTGGTCGAGTTCCTGGTCAACTTCTACAGGTATGATATTCCCTGGCAGTCGTTCAGGTGTTCCAAAACATATGAGATTAACTAATACAAGGCATTTAACTCCCTAAGGGCCGCCTCGGGTTACTTCAGATCCTTCATGCCAGATGTTTCAGCTCTCGAGGGTCATTTAGTATACATCAGGTCAAGACATTTCGTACGGTGTAATTACTTCATAATTTTCATGTATTTTTTGTTTTATTCATTTCAGCTGATGGTGGTTGTTTCAGCTGGCCTTAGTTACGTCATGTACTTCAGGTCACTTTATGGAGGTGTCTTGGTTCCTTTCGTGTATATTACAGGTACTGACTCTGTTTAGTCACTAAATGTTATAATAATGAAAGTTCCAGTTTGTACATGATGGTGTGTGTGTGTGTGTGTGTGTGTGTCTGTGTGTGTAAGCACTCTTTTATTAATATACAGCATAACTAACATACCGCACATTTCTTTTTATAAAATCCCAATGAAATTATATGATATACGAATCCATAAATTCATACAAGAAAAATCCTTGTTATCGAGGCGAAAATCGACATATTTCCACAAAATCCCAGAATCTCTCTCATTATGAGGTAGACTATGCTAAAATTCTTGCCCCGTTCCCTGTGTCGCACCTCGATCCCCAGACCACTACAGTATTTATGTGGACGTCAGCCTCGCCCCTGCTGTCCCACACCCCATGTCCCCGTCCGGCCCGCTGGTGCTGTCTTCATGTTCTAACACATAAGTCTGCACGATTTTACATTGAAAAAAACACTCGTCAGGATTTTTACACCGGTAGTTTTTAGAGTTCAGACCTAGATGTCCAATTTTAGTCGTATTGTTACCGCAGTTATTGCTGGAGAGTTACACTTACAGGCCGTTCATTATTTACATGCAGGATCCGCTCTAAAATGCCTTTGTAAAAGTGTGGTGCGTTATCAGGCTCTTCTCGGCGAGCTTCCCACCTATGGCCTTCTGAATTCGTTCATTTCTAATAGTTTCCATTGTATTTCAGACCATAGTTCCCGTCGGTGTGGAACTATTCACTACAATGCCAAGTTCCACAGATGGGCGGAACTCTGCATCATGTTTCCCGTGTGGAATGTATTGTATTATTGTATTATATCTGTAGACAAACTATACACAGGCGCGCGGGGTGTCAAACAGATCGAGGCCTTACGATATACACTGATGTTATTACCATTTATAATATTATCCAATTGTCGTTGAAGATTAATATTTTATTTCTTCTTCTTCTCATCTTGTGTTTATCTAATTATTTATCCGTTTACTTAAGTCATAAATACATTTGTTCAGCATCACACAGAGAGTTACAGTAGGTTAATCTTTGTCAACTTATATTAGGTTTAGTGACACTAGACCAAGTTAAGTATATCAAAGAGTTCTATCTCTCATAATGTTTTAATTTTTGATGGACAAGTATAATTACTAACCTTGTTACCCGCTCAAAGACCTCAGCTGTTGAAGCGCAATAATAACATTATAGTGTCAAAGGTAAGGTTAGGTTACGTTAGGTTAGGTTAGATTAGATTAGACTAGATTAACATAGAAAGCTTGTGACAGATAAGAAAGTGTCTTTACGAAGGATGTCGAAAAAACCCTGTTCTAGGCGCGTTTACTGGTGATGTCATTTTAACGCCAATAGCTGTAGCCAACCCGGCCACCTGCCACCTAGCCAACACATCCATCTGCCACCTAGCCAACACATCCACCAGCCACGTAACCAACACATCCACCTGCCACGTAACCAACACATCCACCTGTCACCTAGCCAACACATCCACCTGCCACGTAACCAACACATCCACCTGTCACCTAGCCAACACATCCACCTGCCACGTAACCAACACATCCACCTGTCACCTAGCCAACACATCCACCTGCCACGTAACCAACCCGGCTGCCGTTTTCAACATTACGTGAACGTCGATTTCCCTGTGGGGGGTGGGGGGGGGAGACATGTAGGTCCCGCCCTCTACATTACATATACATCTCCTCCTCTCACCATCCTCACCCCCTCCCCTCCCCTCACTCTCTTCCTCACCTCCTACCCTTAGCTTATCCTCCTCCCTACTCCCTCCACTCACCTTATCCTCCTCCCTACTCCCTCCCCCTTACCTTATCCTCCTCCCTACTCCCTCCCCCTTACCTTATCCTCCTCCCCACTCCCTCCCCTCACCTTGCCTTCCTCCTCGCCCCTTACCCTTACCTTATCCTCCTCCCCACTTCGTCCCCTTACATTGCCTTCCTCCGCTCTCCTATTCACCTCTCCCCACACCTTGCCCTCCTCCTCCTCACCCCTCACCTCACCACACCCCCTACCCTACCCCTTACCCTTCTCCTCAACCCCTACCATTAAAAATAAAAAAATATCAACACTCCTTCAGTTTATTTTTTGATTATCACCAAAATGACTCCACGAAAACTTTGAGAGTATTTACAGCCAACACTCTGGAGACTTTACCAACCTGACTCAAACATAGGTATAATATTTACCCATCTCTAATGACTTAGGTTACTCAGGTGTGTTCTATTAATGTATTATTTTACGTAACTGGGAGGGAACCTTTACCCTGTGTGATGTATGGTGTAGCTGGCCGTCAAGGTACAGTAGCTATATACATATGTTTGAGGTCTGAATGTAGGTATGTATATATATATACTTTGTGGGGCTACTGTGTGTGTGTGTGTGTGTGTGTGTGTGTGTGTGTGTATTCATGCATATATTTGTGAAGACGCATATCTATATTTCTCTGTGTATGCATGTATGTATTTGCGTATGCATATGTGTGATGTTCCCAACCTAGTAATGCTCAGACCGACCGCCTCCAAACTTGATTAAGAAAGGGGAGGGAAAGGGCAGAGGGCAAGCTAGGAATATTGAAAGGAGGGTGAGAGGGAGAGAAGAGAGGAGGGAGGAAAGGAGAGAGAAAGGTAAGGAGAAAAGGAGGAAGCGGATGGAGAAAGGGAAGAATACGGAGGGAGGAGAGAGAGAGAGAGAGAGAGAGAGAGAGAGAGAGAGAGAGAGAGAGAGAGAGAGAGAGAGAGAGAGAGATTAAAAACACCTAAAAATTGTAGTAGATCGGAAACCAAACACCACAAAACAAACACATCCACTAAAAAACAAGACACAAACACAGCCATACACTCAGTAAACATGTTAACCACACACCGAGAGACATAAACAAACAGAAGCCCAGTTACACACACACACACACACACACACACACACACACACACACACACACATATTCATACATATATAACAGTAAATATAAAAATATCTCCAATTTTAAACAGACATGATAATTATGTAATCCAGCTCTTGTATATAATCGGTAAAAAAAAAAACACACACACACACACACACACACACGATAGAAGAGTAAACTCGTGTTTTACATAAACACAAAAAACAAGTATGAAGTAGATAAAACTTATGAGAATTATACAAGTGTAAGTAGAGGTTTACATACGTTCACCCTGACGGCCATGTACACTCATACTGTACATACATAGCTACAGTATATATAAGCTTGCATTTATACACACACATACATACATACATACATACATAAATACATACATACGTACAATTTCCACATATGTACCTCTTGGACCAATATTTATCACCATTACAATAAATTATTATTATTATTGTTATTATTATTATTATTATTATTATTATTATTATTATTACACACACACACACACACACACACACACACACACTTGCAAACAATATCTGGTAAGAAAACTTGTAAATGGAGGAAATGTTGGTGAATGGTAAAAATGTTGGAGTTTGTTGGAGAATATTGGATATGATGCAGTGGAGCGAGGATAGATGTGGAGGTGAGGGTGGTGGTGGTGGGTTGGGGTGGTGGAGGTGGTGATAGAGGTGGTGGGGGTTGGGGTGGTGGAAGTGGTAGTAGAGGTGAGGGTGGTGGTGGTGGGTTGGGGTGGTGGAAGTGGTGGTAGAGGTGGTGGGGGTTGGGGTGGTGGAAGTGGTAGTGGAGGTGAGGGTGGTGGTGGTGGGTTGGGGTGGTGGAAGTGGTGGTAGAGGTGGTGGGGGTTGGGGTGGTGGAAGTGGTAGTGGAGGTGAGGGTGGAGGTGGTGATGATAGTGTTGATGGTGATGGTAGTGATGGCTGTGTTAGTAGTAGTCGGGTGATGGTGATGTTGAATTTATGGCGGTGTTGTTGGTAGCAGCGGGGATTGTGGTTGGAAAGGTGGTGTTGGTGGTGAAAGTGATGGAGATGATAGAGGTTGGTGGTGTTTCTATTGCTGGCGATGGTGATGGAGCTAGCAGTGGTGGAGATGATTTTGGTGATGTTGATAAGGATAGTGGTGGCGGCGGTGGTGGAGGTGGTGGGGGTTAGGATGATGGAGGTGGAATGTTGGAGATAAGGTGGTAATGGCGATGAAGGTGAAGTGATGGAGGCAAGACGGTGGAGGTGAAGGGTTGAGGTTGGGGGGGGGGGAGCATGACGTGGCAGGGGGAGGGATAACACCTTAGTGTTGGGGAGGTACACAAGACAACTGTTTGCTGTGCACCCAGTGTAAACACGCCCGGGGGGGGGGGGGGGGGGGAGTTCTTCAGCTGAGCAACTCCACTCCCCCCTCCTACTCCTCCCTCCTTGTCATCCTTCCCTCCCTCTTCCCTTCTTCCTCCTTCGCTTTTGTCCTTCTCTCCCTCCTCCTTCATTTTTATTCTTACGCTTCTACCCTACCCTCACCCCTCCCACTCACCCTGCCACCCTCACCCCGCCCCCCTGCCCTCACCCCTCCTACCCTGTCACCATCCCTCCCCTCACCATCCCTCCCCTTGCTACCTCACTCCCTTTCACCCTCACCCACCTTGTCACCCTGACCTTTGTCACTTTCACCCTCTCTTCCCTGCCAGAAAGGAGAAACAAAAGCGAAAGAGAGAAAAGGAAGAAGGAAGAGAGAAGAAAGAAAACGGAAGTAAATAAAAGAAAAGAACGCAAGAAGAGAGAGAGAGAGAGAGAGAGAGAGAGAGAGAGAGAGAGAGAGAGAGAGAGAGAGAGGAAAGGATGAATAAGAAATAAATAAAATTATACGAAAAAAAGAAGGGAGAGAATAGAACGAAAAGTAAGAAAAGAGAAAGTGAGAGAAAGAAGAAGAACAGCAAAAGAAACAAGAACGAAAAAAAGATAATATACAAAAAAGAATAAAAAGGGAGAAGAGAAAGAACACAAACAAATAGTAAAAGAAGAAGAAGAAGAAGTGTATGTTTGACTTGTGAATCCAATCTTATATTCACCCTATTTTTTACTGTAAAAAACTAACCCCATTTACCCTGAAACACAAAGAACGTAAATGGAAATACAATAAAATGAATAAACCAGAAAATACACAAATACACAGATAAACAGAGGAATAACGAATAACAAAAACATAACGAAATGACGAATGAAAACGAATATCGATAACCAAACGAATGAAATAAATAAAGGCAATGAACAATTAAATTAACGAAAATAAGGAAAGACGAAAATATATGATAATTGGACAAATAAATTAGATAAACAATGGTTATAAAACTTTTCTGAGGGACGGTCATTTGCCATGTCCCGTTTATTCAGATTCTCCCATTTCTCTCCTTCTTATCTCCTCTATTCCCCCTTTTGCTTCCCCCTTCTATTTTTCACTCCTCGCCTACCCTTTCCATTAACTGCTTCTGCTTATTTCTGCTTTACTCAATAATGCTTTTGTCTTCTGATTATTCACCTGTTTATTACGATTTTCCTATTTCCCTATTATTTTGTTTATCCCTCTTCTTGTTTTCAGTCGTGTGTGTGTGTGTGTGTGTGTGTGTGTGTGTGTGTGTGTGTGTGTGTGTGTGTGTGCGTGCGTGCGTTTGGTCTATCCTTATCCTTCTTTCTCTCTCTCTCTCTCTTCATTTATTCTCCCCTTAATTCTTACCTTCCCCTCTCCCTTCCCTCTCCTCCTCCTTCCTTCCCTTTCTCTTCCCCCTCCCCTTGTCTTCCTTCCTCCTCGTTTACACTATCATCTCTGTCTGTCCTGCACTTTCTTATTTCTTCTCTTTCTTTATCTTCCATACCTAATCTCTTTTTCTCTTTCTCTCATACGTCATCTTCTTACATTTTTTTTTATATTTCTTTATACCTGTGTTACTGACTTATCCCTTCTTCTTCTTCTTCTTCTTCTTCTTCTTCTTCCTCTCAACCCATTTCGTTAATTGGATTTGAATATTACTTTGATTCTGTAGTTGAGGAAAAGGTATACACGCCCCCTTCTGTCTCTATCTGTCTATCTGTCTGTCCCTATCTGTCTGTCTGTCTCTCTTCCTCTCTTCATGCTCGCTTCTTTAGTTAGTCTTTCTTATTGTAAATTTTCACTGTTTGTATCACATTTTTTGTCTCATTGTTATTATCACAATCTCTCCCCAGCCCCTCTCTCTCTCTCTCATTATCTCACTGTCTCTCTCACTCTCACACACCCTCTGTCTCTCTCACTCTCTCGTTTTCTGGTCCTTATCGTCAATAAGTCTTAGTTTGGAAATTAATGTCATTATCACATTTTCAGCAGATTAGTTCTCTCTCTCTCTGTCTGTCTCTCTGTTTCTCTGTCTCTCTCTCTCTGTCTGTCTCTCTGTTTCTCTGTCTGACTCCCCCCCTCTCTCTCTCTCTCTCTCTGTCTGTCTGTCTTTCACTCCCTCTCTCTGTCTCTCCCTCCCCCTCTTTCTCTCTGTCTGTCTCTCTTCCTCTCTCTCTCTCTGTCTCTCCTCTCTTTTTCTGTCTCCCCCCTCTCTCTCTCTCTCCCTCTCACCTTTACTTATCTGTCATTTGTCTGTCTCTGTGTTGCTCTCCCCTCTTCCCTCTCCCCCTCTTCCAATCTCTTAATCCTCTCCCCCTTTGTTCTGCTCTCACTCTCTCTCCCCCTCCGCCGTCCGCTGCTCGCGTTCCCAGGCCCTCTCTCCCCTCTCACCCGGCCCTCTCACAACTCTCACCCCAGCCCTCTCAACACACTCGCCCAGGCCTCTTTCCACT
>CAUDMG010003130.1:275000-282500 GCA_958450375.1 Homarus gammarus
TCCCCACCACGCACTTTCCTTATACTTTGCTCATACTGTTCACACTTCCCCCCCCAACACACTCCTCGCCAACAAGCACTTACCCTTACACCCACCTCACTCTTGCCCCACACTTACCCCCCCCCCCCTATCATGCACTTACCCGACACTTATTTCACATTTGCCTCCACCTCGCACTCACAGTTACCTCGCACTTACTCTGCCACATCTTGCACTTACACTTACCTCACACTTGCCCCACACTTACTCCCCCCCTCCCCTAATCAAGCACTTAGCCTACTCTTGCCCCCCCTCCCCTAATCAAGCACTTAGCCTACTCTTGCCCCCTCCCCTAATCAAGCACTTAGCCTACTCTTGCCCCCCTCCCCTAATCAAGCACTTAGCCTACTCTTGCCCCCCTCCCCTAATCAAGCACTTAGCCTACTCTTGCCCCCCTCCCCTAATCAAGCACTTAGCCTACTCTTGCCCCCCTCCCCTAATCAAGCACTTAGCCTACTCTTGCCCCCCTCCCCTAATCAAGCACTTAGCCTACTCTTGCCCCCCTCCCCTAATCAAGCACTTAGCCTACTCTTGCCCCCCTCCCCTAATCAAGCACTTAGCCTACTCTTGCCCCCCCTACAAGGTATTGGGTGTGGGGGGGGGGAGAGGGGGGTTAGAAGCTCTTGTGAATGTTGAAGCATAATCGAATTTCGAGGTGGGCGCATGTCCTAGCCAGCAGCACCACCAGCACTAGCACAAGCAGCAGCAGCACAGCGAAAACGGAGGTGGTTGGCTGGATGCAGGTGGGGGCGGGGTGATGGTGGGGGGCGGGGAGGAGGAGGGGGAGGGGGGAAGTAATGACTCTTCACTAGCCTCCCCATTTCCATCATTTTCCATTTTTTTAACCTATTTTTTTTTTTTTTTTTTTAGATAGATGGCAGTTTGAAGAGCCCGTTAAAAATCCACATTATTGTAAAGAATTAATTAGGCCACGTAGAATCCCATTTATTTTTTGGGTGGGCGGGGGGGGGGGGCTTTTTAGGGTGGGGAGGGGGTTCATAGGTGAAAAAAAATAATGCCGAACCCCATCATGTCCCTTATTTTTTATTTATTTATTTTTTCTCTCGCTTTTGTTTTAATAATATTTTACTGCATGTGTAAAGTTACGTGAGGCAGCCATGTCCCTTCATTAGTTAAGTCACAAGTGTGTGTGTGTGTGTGTGTGTGTGTGTGTGTGTGTGTGGGTGTGTTTGTGTGTATGTTTTGTGTGTGTATGTATATTTGTATGTGTGTGTAAGCTTGTATGCTTGTGCATGCACAAGTTTGTGTGTGAGAATGTATATTATACATAAGTGTATGTATATACCTGTATGTGTGTGTATGTAAGCATATGTCTGTTGGTAACTTGGTGTATATGTTTGTGTGTCAGTGTGTTTACATGCATATGTATGTATGTATGTGTGTATGTATGTATGTGAATGTTCTCCTTTTCTCTTCTCTGGCGCACGTGTACACACACACACACACACACACACACACACACACACACGTTCAACATACGTGCATATACATCGAAATTGGCGAGAGCTGAACGTGGAACAGCGCTTTAAAGGGCACGGAAATATATGTGCGAGGTAGCAAGTGCGGAATTTGTGTATATGCTGGTGGGCGGGGGGGGGGGAGAGAGGGGAGGGGGGAGGGGGTGGGGGAGGGGGGTGAGGGAGGGAAGGGGGGCAGGGGGGGGGTGTCCGCGCGTCAGAGAGCCGTTCAAAGTGCTGGCCCCTAATTGCTGCTGCCAACGGTTCTCCCGGCCTGCCTGGGGGAGGGGGGGTGAGGGAGAGGGGAGAGGAAGGGAGAGAGAGGGAGGGAGGTGAAGGCCTGCCCTAGCATCCCCTCCCTTCCCACCCTCCACCTCTCTCTCTCTCTCTCTCTCTCTCTCTCTCTCTCTCTCTCTCCCTCTCTCAGACTCTCTCTCCCTGGCCGTGCACGCTGACACTGGGAGAGCAGCACCAGCAGGCAGGGACGGAGGTAGGGACACACACACACACACACACACACACACACACACACACACACACACACACACACACACACACACACACACACTCTGGAACACACACACACACACACACACACACACACACACACACACACACACACACACTCTGGAACATACACACACACACACACACGCGCACACACACTCTGGAACACAAACACACACACACACACACGCACACACTCTGGAATACACACACACACACACTCTGGAACACACACACACATACACCCGGAGAGTGAGAGAGGGAGAGAGAGAGGGAGAGAAGCGATAAAAGAGAGGAAGGAGGAGGAAGAGGAAGATAAATGATGGTCAAAGCGGACCCAAGCTAGGCTAGATCAGGGGGGTGATGGGACGGCCTGGGGGGGGAAGGGAGGGGAGAGGGGGGAGGACTGAGTGAAGATGGGACAGGGGAATGGAAGGATGGTGAGAGAGAAAAGAGGTTAAGGAGAGGGAAAGGGAAGGGAGGGAGAAGAGAGGGGAGGGGAGAGGGAAGAGAGGGATGGGGGATATAATGGGAGAAAGGAAGAAGGAAAAAAGGGGATACGAAAGAAGAATGGGAAGGAAGATAGGAAAGAAATATTAGGGAAGGAGAGAAAAGAGAGGGGGGAGATAAAAGAACCTGATGGGAGGAAAGGGTTGGGGGATAAAAATAGTGCAAGAAGAAATGGTGACGATAAAGAAAGGAAAAAGGAAAGGAAGGAAAGATAAAGAGTGGAGGTAGATAAGAGAAGAGGAAAGGCAGACGAAGATAAGAGGGAGGAGGGGAGAGAAGGAGATAAGATAAGAGGTGAAAGGAGGAAAGGGAGACGAAGATAAGAGAGAGAAAATGGGGCGAGAGGAAAGGAAGGGAAAGATTAGAGGAAGGAGGGGAGAAAACTGGTAGAGAATGGAAGAGGAAGGAACAGGGAGGAGAGGGATGGAAGAGGAGGGGAAAGAAATGGTAGGTGAGGTAGAGAGAGAGAGAGAGAGAGAGAGAGAGAGAGAGAGAGAGAGAGAGAGAGAGAGAGAGAGAGAGAGAGAGAGAAGATGAAAGCATGGCAGAGTGGGAGAGGGAGAGAGAGGAAAGTAAAGGGGCCACACAGGCAAGAAGATGCAAAGCGAATTAACGCTAAAGAGGGGGAAGAGGGGAGAGGCGAAGAGAGAGAGAAAAAAACAGAGAGATATTGGGGTGGAGAGATAGGGAGGACGGAGAGGCCGACAGAGGAGGAGGAGAAGAGATATTAAAGTGAAAGAGGTGGATGGAAATATTTGATGAATAGGAAAGCAAAAGATGGGGGATGGAAGTAGTTGATGAATAGGGGATTGAGATGGAGATAAAGATGAATAGGGAAATAAGAGAAAAAAATTAGACAGTAAGTGAAGATGAAAAAGTGACAGATAATCAGAGAAAACGAAACAAAGAGACAGAGAGATAAACGGAGACTTAGAGAGGACAGAGACGCAGATATAGACAAAGACAGAACGATAGACAGACAGAGACAGAGAGATAGACAGACAGAGACAGAGAGATAGACAGACAGAGACAGAGAGAAAGACAAACTTGTATTAATTATTGTAATGATTAATAACGATAATAATGAAAAATAATAACAATAATAAAATTAATAAAATTTATACTAATAAAAACAACACCAATAAAAATAATAATAATAATAATAATAATAATAATAATAATAATAATAATAATAATAATAATAATAATAATAATAACAACAACAATAACAATAATAACACCGATAAAAAATAACCAGGAAGGAAAAAAACAGGAAATTATAACTGACAAGAACAACAAGCAACAAGCAAACGATGACAGGAGAAAAAAACGAATGAATAAATAGATAAAAGACGAAAATAATGAGTAAAAACAGAGACTGACAAAAGAGGAACTGAGGGTGACGGAAAAAAACCAAGTTGGACAGACTTACACACAATGCTGGTGAAGAATTTAAATCAGAGGCTGTAATTATTTGGAGGACAGATCAATTTTACACAGACAGGTGGGCACTGACAGACAGGTACAGTGAGAGGCACACAGACAGGTACAGTGAGAGGCATAGACAGGTGGAGACTGACAGACAGGTACAATGAGGTACACAGACAGGTACAGTGAGAGGTATAGACAGGTGGAAACTGACAGACAGGTACAGTGAGAGGTACACAGACAGGTACAGTGAGAGGTATAGACAGGTGGAGACTGACAGACAGGTACAGTGAGAGGCACACAGACAGGTACAGTGAGAGGTATAAACAGGTGGAGACTGACAGACAGGTACAGTGAGGTACACAGACAGGTGGGGACTCATAGACAGACAAAGACAGAACCAGACACACCGACAGACAGACTCACAGACAATTATCACCAGAAACAATGGAGGAAAAAGAACGAACAAACGAACGAACGAACGAACGAACGAACACTAGGGGCCGGATACACACAATTAATCTCTCTCTCTCTCTCTCTCTCTCTCTCTCTCTCTCTCTCTCTCTCTCTCTCTATCACTATTAGCGTTATCTCTCTCTCTCTCCTCTTATGCTTATAGTCTTTCTACCTCCCCCCCCCTCTCTCTCTCATGTTTATAGCTATAGTCTTTCTACCCCTCTCCCCCCCCTCTCTCTCTCTCTCTCCCATGCTTATAGCTATAGTCTTTCTACCCCTCTCTCTCTCTCTCTCTCTCTCTCTCTCTCTCTCTCTCTCTCTCCCATGCTTATAGCTATAGTCTTTCTACCCTCCCCTCTCTCTCTCTCTCTCTCTCTCTCTCTCTCTCTCTCTCTCCCATGCTTATAGCTATAGTCTTTCTAACCCCCCCCCCCTCTCTCTCCCTCTGCCCTTGTACACTCCTTGAACTTGCACACGTTTATAACACTTACTCTGTGCAGCCACGAACAAAAGTCTCCTTACACGCCCGAGACCCCGAAATGTTGGAACAAGTCTCTGAACTGTTGGAACGAATCTCTCAACTGTTGGAACGAGTCTCTGAATTGTTGGAACGAGACTCCGAGCTGTTGGAACGAGACCCCGAAATGTTGGAACGAGTCTCTGAAATGTTGGAACGAATCTCTCAACTGTTGGAACGGGTCTCTGAATTGTTGGAACGAGTCTCTGAAATGTTGGAACGAATCTCTGAACTGCTGGAACGAGTCTCTGAACTGTTGGAGCGAATCTCTCAACTGTTGGAACGAGACTCCGAGCTGTTGGAACGAATCTCCGAACTGTTGGAACGAGACTCTGAACTGCTCGTCTATCCATCGGTTAAGAGCGTTGTAAGCATCTCATCTGGGTTAGGTGCGGCTTCGAATAGGAGTGTAAAGGAAATTCTGCTCGTGACCGTACAATGACTCTGGCTGACCAATGAATGTTATTATCAATGTGGAAATAAGAGCAACGGCAAGTATTCCCAGACACGAAGATTAGACGGAAGCTGATGAATTGTGACGAGAGAGAGAGAGAGAGAGAGAGAGAGAGAGAGAGAAAACGTAGACAGGGAGATGAGGCCCGCGTTAGCATAGTGATGGAGGGGCATAACAGCGTTTACACAGAAGCACCAAAAGCGGCAGACGCACAGCAGGAACAGCAGAGAGGGAAAGCAGTAGGAAAACACAGCACCACACAGCAGAAGTAGGAACTCAGCAGAAACACAACAGCACAATAGCAGGAAAACATATTAATACAACAGGAGTACAGTGAGATAAAAGAACAGCACACAGCAGCCACAGCACCAACAGGCACACAACCACAGCATCACAGCAGCCCCCAGAGAGCCTCCACCTTTCCATAAACAGCAGCATCGGCAGCTAGAACACAGCAGGAACAGCAATGCAGAAAGCAGACGTTCCCCTACCCACACAACAGCTAAAATACAGCAAAAACAACACCTCAGTAGACAGACAGCTTTTGCCCACAGAGCAAGAACAGTACTACAGCAGGCAGATGTTCCTCCACCCACAGAAGCAACAGAAGGAGAGCACAGCGGAAGCACAGCACAGCAAGGGTGTTTCCATGTGCAGTCGAGGGAGGGAGGGAGGGAGGGAGGGAGGGAGGGAAGGAAGGGGGGAGGGAGGGAGGAAGGTAGAGGAGGGAGGTAGGGCCAGCCACTGTAAGGCCACACAACTTTATGCTAAAGAGAAACGCATAGATGTGTTCGCGTTTTTTATCTTTTTTTATTATCTATCTATTTTTTATCTCTAATTTTTTTTTTCATGCGTATTTTTTTTTTCATCTGTGTCAAGCGAACCTCTGTGTGTCCGGGTAAATTTCATATCGATGTCAGATTCGCTGTGTAAGATATAACAATATTTTTTTTTAACGTTGGTCATTATCTATCCGCTGATGGGTGAATGTCCCCCCCCCCCCTACCAGAGTTGTGTCGGGGGGGGGGGTGTGAGGATGGACGAGTGGATGGGGGGAATGGAGGGAACAGATAGATGAATCCTTATAGTGGTGGACCAGACCGAGTTGGCGAGTACTCTCCATCCAGTGCCGTGCCGGGTAAACAGTCACAGTTACATGATCATCTCACATCCAGGTTCCCTCAATCACTGCTGGATAGAGAGACTAATGGCGAAAAGAAACTTGCTGGAAGCTTCAACCTGGACGAAACGGGTAATGAAACGAGTCTGCTAACCTCTTGTTGAAAAAGGACTTTATATCATGATCAAACAACTAAAACAGGCCAGAGTAGAGGCATTACACCGTCTGCATCGCTTCCTTCAATAACCCACTAATATTACCTTATTACATATTAATCAGCCGCAGGTAACACACTACAGGTAATCTTATCATAAGACATTAAGTTCCTAAAAACCTTAAACTGCTATTCTCTGGCAAATGCTAAACGCCGACCTTCACTATTTTAACGTGTACTTACCTTCAACACACACACACATTACCACCAACGTGAGAATATGATAATTAAACGTAGCTCCAGACACATAACCTGGAGGTCCTACATGAAGGTTCGTCTTGGTAACATCGATTGACTCAGGATTCCAGAATATTATAAAAACATTAGAGGAAGTTTTTTACGTTATACTGAACATTGATAAAACAACACCAACTGCAAGTAATTACGAAATAATAAGTAAATGTAACTATGCTTTGTAATGTGGCTTAACCCGGGAACAAGAGCTGGAACCTAACCTAACCTAACCCAACCCAACCTAACTCAGGCATAATTTATCCCATTAACCATTCAGAGGGCAGTGTAGCCCTTACGTATTTTATTCTGACTAACACCAGACGATTTTAATCAGTTAAGAGAAACCTCGGCCCTTATTTTATAGGATATGATGAGCAACACAGACACACACACACACACACAAACAAACAACACACACGAACAAACAAACAATACACACACACAAACAAACAACACACACGAACAAACAAACAACACTCACACACAAACACACACGCAGCCTCCCCCAACGCTAACACGGATTCTTTTTACCTCTATAATCAA